>CAUYSK010117180.1:0-14328 GCA_963575035.1 Avahi laniger
TTTTTAGCTGTCCAATTAATTTCTTTCTATTTTTGGTAGAGACGGGGTCTCGCTCTTGCTCAGGCTGATCTCGAACTCCTGAGCTCAAACAATCCGCCCGCCTCGGCCTCCCAGAGTGCTAGGATTACAGGCGTGAGCCACTGCGCCCGGCCCCTATTACTTTTGTATAAAACACCAGAATCACTACTGTGAAGTTGGTTGGATAAGTGAGTCTGTGTATAGCGCTTAAAGGCAAGATGGTTGATGTTGCTATTTTTTGTTTTGTTTTTCACTTAGTTAACTGTTTTAGTGACATTTAAGGAATGTTGGGTCCGGTTTTGATAGTTACAATTTTTGTTTCATTTTTTAAAAAAGCTTGTCTCAACTCAGTTTTTGGTATGCCATTTTGTTGCTTTATTTAGATGAAAGCAAATTTATTTTTTGGCTGTACATTGTTATTGACTAGATAATATATTTTCTGGTTGGGAGTAATTTTTCCTCAAAGTTTTGAAGGCATTGCCTCATTGTTTCATAGCTTCCAGTATTTCTTTTGAGAAGTTCAGTGCTATTTTGACTCCTGATTCTTTCTGCTTGACATCCTTGTAATCTTAGGCCTTACTCTTCCATGCCTTGAAAGCTTTTAGGGCCTTCCTTTAATCCCTGGTGTTGAGAAATTTCACATTGATGCACTTCGATGTAGGTCCTTTTTCTCATGCATCATATTTTCTCATGCATCTGAAACACTTGGGGCGTCCCTTTATTCTGGAGGCTCATGTCATTCAGTCCCAGAAAATTTTCTGATGTTATTTCATTAATATGTTTCACTCCCAACCATTTTCTCATTTTTCTTTTTTTTGAATTCCTCCATAGGTACTCTGACTTTCTTACCTCTTCTTCCCCTTTTTCCATCTTGTTGACTTTTTTATAAGATTCTGTTAAAAGATTTTTTTTTCTCCTATTGGAGAAAATTGGACCAGTTTCCCCAGAGAGGAATCCTGGAAGGTAACAGTGTGTGGCTGCAAGCATTCTGGGATGGGGGTTGGCTGATTGCTCATTTTAGTAAACAGCTTTCACTTTTTCTTCTCATCTCTCACACCCCCTCTCCCTCCCACCCTAATTCTGGGAGTGTTCTGAAGCTATTATTCTGGTTGAATTTTGCTAAGTAGGAAATGTTTTGTTAGAGTCTGGGAGGGGCAGTCTCCTGCATGGAGGGGTAGGGACCTAGGGATTTAACTGCTCCTTATGTAAATTTCCAGCAGCCTTCCTGTTTTGGGTTACCCCTAGACTTCAGAGGTGTCTGATGCCTCCAATTCCTAAGAATTGGTTTGTTCATGTCTGGCTCCTCCTGTAGGCTTTGGGTTTCAGTTTTCTCTTGTCTGCTAAGTCACACTTCTGTCAGCTTTCCAGCTTCCAAAATTCTGTTGGCATCTATTGCTTGAATGCTCTGGCCTCTTTTCTTTCTCTTTTTCCTGTAACTTTAAAATTAATTTGTTGTCTTTTAAAATTTGTATGTTGTCATTTTAGTGGAGTTGCAGGAGGAGGTAGTGGTGATAAACATGTTTAACTAGAAGTTCTGTGCATGAAAATGATTCCTGTTTTTTATAAATACACCAGTTCTCCATACCCAATGAGTTATTTATTTTTTTTAACATGATTCTCTTTTTAGCTTACACACTTTTCTTGTAATCTTTGCTCATGTATCTGTGGTTCTTGGCCACGGCCCTGTTGTTTGCTCTCCAGGAGAGAGGCTTGAAGCCTGCTATCGACTTAGGAATAACCCTACATTTTCCTCCTGAAAATGAGTATTCCAGGATGTACAGGTTTAATAACTTTTTAAAATGTACTCAAGCCTTCCTCAAGATTGAATTTTGGGAAGCCTCTGTTGATCTTTAGGCTTAAAAAAATTCTTCACAACTTATTGTAATCAGGGCTTGTATTTTCTTTTTTCTTTTTCTTTTTTGAGACAGGGTCTTGCTCTCTTGCTGAGGCTGCAGTTCAGTGGCATGATCATAGCTCACTGCAACCTCAAAGTCCTGGGATCATGTGATCTTCCTTCCTTAGCCTTTGAGTAGCTAGGACTACAGGCCTATGCTACCAAACCTGACTAATTTTTTTTTTTAAGGTAGAGAGGGCTGTCGTTTGTTTTTTTTTCTTAAGGTCTCTATGTTGTCCAGGCTGGTTTCAAGCTCCTGGCATCAAGTGATCCTCCTGCCTTGGCCTCCTAAATGCTGGGATTATAGGCCTTGTGGGGTTTTTTTTGTTAGCTTTTTTTAAATGTTTTCCTCCTTCTACATTGGGTGAGGAGTTGGAAGAAAGGTTTTTGCTGTGTTTTCCAGGTTTTAAGGTTCTCTTCAGAGCATTCAAGTTCTTTTGAACAGCATTCATTTTATGTATGATTTTATATCCATAGCAGGTTAACAAACTGGAAGGATTGTTGGATCTGTGTTCCTCATATCCTGTCTTTTTGTTAATGAGATCTGCATCTGTGAAATATATTGGTCTTTTCTTTTTATTGTTATATCAGCTGCCTTTAAATAGTCGTCTATTCTGATATTTATTCAACTTTAGAAGAGAGATTTTGATTACAAAAAGAATAGTTGATCCCAGTAAGGTGATTATATAGGTTGTCTCTTATTTATTCTTGGAGTTATGTTTCCAACTAGTAGAATACTGTAGTACCATTTGCTATTTAGATGACTTGTAAGAAAAATTAAATAGTTTCAAATCTTAGAGTTAGCTTCTTGGCTTCCTGAAGTGTTTTGGAGAACTTTAACTTGTTTGGTCACCCAGTCATTTTCTTTGTGTTAGATAAATCATCATAAATGTTTTCACTCAAATTTTCCCCTTTTCCTTTTTTCTTTTTTTTTCTTATGCCTGCTGTCTTCTTCCTTCAGAACTTTTTTTCTTTCTTCTTCTTCTTCTTCTTCTTCTTTTTTTTTTTTTAACCTGGAGCCATGCCAAAGAAGCCTTGAGCAAGTGGACTCTGTCCCTTTTTCTGAGATGAGGAATCCTAGCACCCTTAAAGTCTCATTTCAAAATCCTGACTCCTGAAGCCCCGGCCTTTGCTACCTCTTACAACCTCAGATGAATCCTTCCTTCTCTTAGTAGTTTTTCCTTGCAGCACTCATTTTGCACGTGGCTTACTGCTTTGTTTTTAATTTATTTTTCACATATATGTATTTGTTTTTATAAGTAGATTGGAAACTACTTAAGATGTGTGGATGCTTCCCTTTTTTCCTCAGGCTTCCTGAATTATAGGTCCCTCTGTCTTCTGTAACCGTGGCTCACCGTGAGGGTGGTGTTCCCAAGTATGTAGAAAAGCCTCTGGGTGATTGCATTAGTCTCCCCTCTATTTTATAGTGCATTTTATTTCTCATAATAATTAACAGCAAGCCGTATACTCTGGGAGTTCAGAAAGTATTTGTTGATCGAACAGGACCTTTGGCAGGTTGTGGTATGATGGCAAGGATAGAGAAGTTTTGTCTCACGCTCTCTCCCTCTTAATTTAGTAATTACAGGTAAGTCACTTAACCTCTGCAGTGATCTGTTTTCTCAAATGTAAAACAAAGAGATGACTGTATTAGAGATTCATTAGCTAATGAAAAAATCTGTATATGTTTGTTTTCCTGAGATCAAAAAAAAGTTAAATATTGAATTAAATACAGCTCTCTGTTGGTGCTAGTTTCTAAGAAAGTTTTCACAGTTATTAGTGAGAAAAATTTAGATTATATCTTTACTACTTTTTTGACTTAAAAATCATTTTTCTTCTTTCTTTTTTTTTTTATTTTTGAGACAGAGTCTCACTCTGTTGTCTGGGCTAGAGTGCTATGGCATCAGCCTAGCTCAGAGCAACCTCAAACTCCTAGACTCAAGTGATCCTCCTGCCTCAGCCTTTTGAGTACCTGGGACTACAGGTCTGCACTACCTTGCCTGGCTAATTTTTTCTATTTTTAGTAGAGATGGGATCTCGCTCTTGCTCAGGCTGGTCTCGAATTCCTGACCTCAAGCAGTCCTCCTGCCTTGGCCTCTCAGAGTGCTAGGATTACAAGCGTGAGCTACCACGATCGGCCAGAATCATCTTTCTTTTTATAAAATATTAGTGATAATGGTTGTTTTTTCTAAATCTTACTTGGCAAAATAAAAAAGTTGACAACCTTATACTTGCCCTTAAAATTTGAAGGAAGTTTTAGTTATCTGTTAAATCCAGAAGTAAGAGACACTTTCTGCCTTAAAAAGAAAATCTGTGACTGCCCAGTTTGGGGGCAGGCAGGTTTCTATACATTTGTTAGATAAAGCTCGTCAATGTCCCTTTTCATAGTGTCTATCTTTACTAACATTTTGTCTGCCTGAACTGTCAGTTTCTGATAGAAGCATGGTAAATTTCTCATTGAAGTTGACAGCTTCTCAAATGGTCAGTTTTTGCTTGTTATATTTTTGAGGCTATGGTGTCAGGAACATTCAAATTCATGAACATCCAATGTTCATTGTGTATTGTTCCTTTTATTGTTATATAGTGTTTCTCCTTATCCCTGTTAATGTTGTCTTTTTTCTTCACTCTTATAATCCTTGACTTTTTTCCTAATCTTTGACTTTTAATATGTGAGATGAAACCATTTAAATAAGTAGATTTATTTCTGTCTGAATTCATATTGTCTGATCCATTTTCTTTGCCGTTTTTTTCTTTCTGTTAGATTGCTAGTGTTTTGCATTCTTTTCTCTTTTTCTTCTCTTTTGATTTGAAAGTCATAGATTGTGTTTCTGTTCTTTTAGTGGTTACCATTAAAATTTTTAGCTACAAAGTGTTCTAACAAAACTGTGGGCCCAACTCCAGCTTCCAGGATAAACCCAGCTCTAGTACCCATTCTCTTATTTCCCTTCTGTAGAGATGTTGATCTTGTATTTGATCTCAGCTTTGTCTTTTGGTTTTCTTTTTTGCAATTGCCTTTCATAGCTACATATTTAGAGTAGGAGAGGTTTTTCAGGGTGAACTTACTGCACCGTCTCTACTCCAACCATTCTTCCACCCCACTGGTTTGCATATATGACATAATATTCAGTAGATATTTGTTAATTGGTAGGTATCTTAAACATTTCCCCTAATCCCTCTGTTTGTTTTAATTTTATTTACTTTCTTCAGCTTCAGATAGAAAGGAGAGAAAGCAGTAACGGCAGGACCACCCACACCTATAGAATGGCTTTTTCACTGACTGTCTGTGTCAGGGTCGGTGAAGTGTTCAGAGTAAGAAGGAGGTATAGAGAAATTAGTTAGGGACAAAGCAACTGTGAGGTCCTAGTGTGAGTTGACAGTGTTTATAAACAGCACTCTAATGAGATTGACTGCATTTTTGTTAGGTTTGTCAACTGTTTTGCTTTGTAAACAAAATGTTAAATGGATGCCAATTATTTTTGTGGGAAAAAGGGCTACACTTTGTGTTGTAGCTGTGATGATGGTGAATGTGTTTTGCAAGTGTTCCTGTTCTAACCTAGTGATTGCTAGAACAGGTTTGAGATGGTGGTGATTACAGAGCACCTGGCTGGATATCAGTTTAGTGTTTGCATGTACCCCCACTCACCACTCTCCATTTTTCAGGAAAATGAAGTTAGTTATGAAGAGAGGAGGTAGCTGATTATACCAATAAACTTGTTAATGCCTGGTGCTGCAAGACGAAGAACGCACAGATGTATGTATCTCTGACTCTAGTAAGTGATTTCCAGGCATTAAGAAAAGCATGGCGGCCGGGCCTGGTGGCTCATGCCCGTAATCCTAGCACTCTGGGAGGCCGAGGCAGGAAGATTGCTTAAGGTCAGGAGTTTGAGACCATCCTGAGCAAGAGACAGACCTCATCTCTACTAAAAATAGAAAAAATTAGCCGGGCGTGATGGTGCATGCCTATAGTCTCAACTACTTGGGAGGCGGAGGCAGGAGGATTGCTTGAGCCCCAGGAATGTGTGGTTGCTGTGAGCTAGGCTGATGCCACAGCACTCTAGCCTGGGCAACAGAGCAAGATTCTGTCTCAAAAAAAAAAAAAAAAAAAGCAAAAAGCATGGCAAAAAAGCAGTTTCAGATTGGAAGCTAGGCAGATCTCCTTCATACTCTTGCCCAAGATTAGCTTTCTATCATATCGTTGCCCTGTCTAAAAGCATCAACCTATATCACCCCTGCCCGCCAATCTGCTGAAAGACTGAAGTGGGCTGAGACATTCCTTGGTTAGTAACATCAGTCCCTAAATCTGGGACTGCCTGTTGAGTCAATGCATATTGAGTTGAATATTATATAAGACAAAGAATTGGAAGTACGTGGTGGATCCTTGAAGACTAAAACCGAGCTGTTGCTATGATAGTTGAGTTACCACACAGAGAGAAAACATTTATGTTCGTTTGTGATAAAACAAACAGGAATTTGGTAAAGCCCTTAAATTTGGCTATGGTGGTTTGTAGTTTGATGACATTTGCTTTACTCCTTTGGTTTAGATACTTGAAGGAAGGCTTTCTGGATTAGAGACTCATTGTTAAGAACCCTAATGGGTGCAGACTTCAAAGAGCCATTTGATACAGCTTTCAGACCAATTTTGTTTATGCAAATCTGCATGTAACCAGTAAAAAATGAGGTGGTCAGGTGGTTTGATTGTTGTATAGGTCACGTGATTAGTCTGGCTTAGTGGAAATAAAGATGCCCAGCAATGTCTGCTTATGTTGGAGAAGGAAAAATAAGATTGAAACATATCTCCTAAAAGCAGGTGATTTTGAGTCATAAAGATCTTTTATTTTTCCACTTAAAGGAATAATGGTACCTGTTGCCATATTATTTGGGTTTAAAAAAATGATCTGCTATAGGTATTTTGCATTTTTTAACATTATGATTTTAGGCAGAGTAGGATTATTTACCCTGTTTACTTTTTAAAATCCTTTCACTTGATTAAGAAAATTGGGAAATGGCAGGGGAAGCGTGGAAGAGAGTCAGGGATAAGAATCTACTTATTGAGTACAGTGTACACTATTCTGGTGATGGGTACACTAAAAGCCCTGACTTCAGCATTATACAGTTCAGCCGTGTAGCAAAAAATACTTGTACCCCCTAAATCTGTTGAAATAAAAACAACAAAAAAAGAAAATTAAGAAATGATTTTTGCTTGAAGAGAAAAGACAGAAAAAGGCAGTTTGTCACAGTTGAGCTGTACGTTTTAGAGAAGCTGTATTCTAGATAGTCTCCGGAGTTCTGGGGTAGAGAGATGAATAAGTCATGGTCTTTACCTCAGGGACCTTAGATCTTAAACCAGTGTCCACTGATTCCCCAAGATCTTATTAGAAAGAGTGTTCCATGTTCAGTTTGAGTTTGGGGAACAAGATTAAGCATAAACATGTTTTTTTTTTTTTTTATGGTAGAGCTTATCATAGACTTTAATGGAGGTATGTGAGTTGTGAATTTGTAAGAGAGGACTATCCTAATCAGTTTCCAAACTTGAAATAGTTTCCTTATTTAATATCTCTCTAAGTGGACTACTAATTTTATGAATATTTTAAATAATCTTTATGTGTAAATTTATTTTTTATTTTTTATTTTTTATTGTTTTATAAGAGAGAGAGTCTTGTTCGGTTGCTCCGACTAGAGTAGTGTAGTGGAGAGATCATAGCTCATTGTAACCTCAAACTCCTGGGCTCAAGGAATTCTCCAGCCTCAGCCTCCTGAGTAGCTAGGAGTACAGGAGCACCCCATTGTGCCCTGCTCATTTTTTTTTCTTTTTTGAAACAGAGTCTCACTCTTTTGCCCTGAGTAGAGTGCCGTGGTGTCAGCCTAGCTCACAGCAACCTCAGACTCCTGGGCTCAAGTGATCCTCCTGCCCCAGCCTCCTACGTAGCTGGAATTACAGGTGTGCACCACCACACCCAGCTAATTTTTTCTATTTTTAGTAGAGATGGGGACTCGCTCTTGCTCAGGCTGGTCTTGAACTCCTGACCTCAAGTGATACTCCCACCTAGGCTTTCTAAATTGCTGGAATTACAGATGTGAGCTACCATTCTCTATCTATTTGTAGTATTTTTGAGTAGTGGGTCCCAAACCTTCCTGATCATTAGAATCACTTTAGATGCTTAGAAAAACATTTTAAATTTTTTGAGCTGGTAATATGTTTATGTGGTCTAAAAATTCAGAAATTCTAAATTCTAAATTGGCATACAGTGAAAAGCCTCCTTTTCTCCTCTGTTCCCTGGCCTTCTACTTCCCTTCCTCATAGATGAGTAATGGTATTCGTGTATGTACCAATATTTATTTAGCCAGAATACAGATGATGAGCCTTGTATTTTGAGATTTCTGATTTAGTAGGCCTGCACGTGGCCTGGGAATATGTCTTTTTAAATGTTCCCCAGAGGCCGGCTGCGGTGGCTCACACCTGTAATCCTAGCACTCTGGGAGGCTGAGACTGGGGGATTGCTTGAGCTTGGGAATTTGAGACCCTGTCTCTACTAAAAATAGAAAAAATTAGCCCAGCAACTAAAAACAGAAACAAAAAATTAGCCAAGTGTGGTGGCTCACGCCTGTAGTCCCAGCTACTCAGGAGGCTGAGGCAGGAGGATCACTTGAGCCCAGGAGTTTGAGATTGCTGTGAGCTAGGGTGACGCCACGGAATTCTAGTCTGGGCAACAGAGTGAGACTCTGTCTCAAAAAAAAAAAAAATAAATAAAAATAAAAAATAAATGTTCCCCGGAGATTTTGATGATCGGGCAGATTTAGGTACTGTTATTTTAGATGGTACACGTTACTTTTACATGTGATGTGTTATACATTTCTTCAAACAACTTTGTGAAACAGATATGGTAACCACCATTTTTGGCATAAGTGGAAACTTGAGAACAAGAGTTGTTAAATGACCTGTACCCAGGGTTCCACAGTGTCAGAGCTGGGACTCAAAACCCAGGGCTTCATTTGGATATGTAGATGGGACCTGCCTGACACTCATTGGGTATCTGGATGAGATCTGGACTTTTCGTGAAAGCTGTGATGCTGATGATTGGCCAAACCAAACTAAACAGAATTTAGTATGTATTTATATCCAATTATTTCTATTCTGATTCAACATTAGATATTAGAATATTTTATTGCATTATTTGCCAATAGAAGACATCCAGTGATTGGACTTTCTGTAGTTTGGAAAGAGTGAGTAGAAAGAAAACTGTCCTTTAAGTGGAGGGAACTGGGAGCCATGACTATAAAGTATTGAGTGATTTTCCTTTCTGTCTGGTACACTCTTTCTAGGGCTAATTCTCAGAGAGTTTCAAAAATTCTTCATGCTATTGCAACACCATTTGAATTGGGGTGTAGCTTCCAGCAGGATTATTTTGCAGGATAACATTCCTTCGGTATGTTTTAAAAAAACCTACTGTCATAATATTGGTCACATACTAGGACAATAATTTTTTTTTTTTAAGAGACAAGGTCTTACTCTTATTCATAGCTCACTGTATCCTCCAACTCCTGGGCTCAAGCCATCCTCTCACCTCAGTTGGGACTAAAAGCATGTGCCACCGTGCCTGGCTAATTTTCTTTTAGGCCTTCCTATGTTGCCCAGGCTGATCTTAAACTCCTGGCCTAAAGCTATCCTCCCACCTGGGCCTTCCGAAGTGCTGGGATTACAGGTGTGAGCCTGGTCTAAAAAAATTTTTTTTAAATGATTATCAAAAGAAAAAAAAGTTGTAAATCCAACATTTTGAAGCAGTGTAGGATTTAGAACTAAGACATATGAATTTCCATTGTGTTCAACTCCCTGTCCATCAGTAGGTAGCTATTAAACATTTACTATGTATTAGGTACTCAGGATTTTGAAATTAATAAAACATGATTCTTGCCCTCTTAGAGTTTGTTGGACAGTAAAGGAGACAAATATTTCATCATACAGGTAATTACAGTATAAGAAGTGCAGTGGAGAAGTAGGCACTAGGTATATTGGAACTTAGAGAAATGCGTAATTTTTTTTTTTTTTTAATTTCAGCATAATGTGAGGGTACAGATGTTTAGGTTACGTGTGTTGCCCTTGCCCCCCTCCCCCCCTCAGTCCAGGTTTCAAATATGTCCATCCCATTGCGTGGTGTGCACATTGCACTCTCTGTGTACACATATACCCGTCCCCTCCTCCCTCCTCCCCCCTCCCCCCTGCCCAATATCTAATAGATGTAATTTTTTTATATGCACTTATGTGTTGATCCATTAATACCAATTTGATGGTGAGTACATGTGGTGCTTATTTTTCCATTCTTGGGATACCTCGCTTAGTAGAATGTGTTCCAGCCCTTTCCAGGAGTATGTAAGAGGTGCTATGAAGGCATTTTTTAAAATGGCACTTTTAGATGATATTGCAGATATTACAGATCCAGTCACAAATCTAGTTGGTAGCTTGACAGTTCTGTTCACAAAGCTGAGTCCTTATCTCCCATGGGCCCCTGGTTATAGTTTAAAGCAGAGAATTGGTTTCAGGGTCCTTCCAGGAAAAGGAATAACTTCTCCTTGCTTCCTGGATTTAACTGGTGAGTAAGTGTGCCCTAGGGAGCACCTTTAGCCCTTGTTGGCAAGTAGAAGCCAAATTTCCAGCTGCTGTAGACTGGCCTCAGACCGTCAAGCCATCAGATTGATGGCTTTAGCCTTAACTGTTTCCTGTCTCTTTTACATCTTTTCAATTCCTTTCTTTGTTGGGACCCAACTGTGTCATTTTCATGTTATATTAATTCATAATAATTACTAGTTATGCTGACACAATAATAACTAGTTATAGTAGTTATCCTTGAGAGTTTCACTTTTCTCTTTGGATCCTGAATACTTTCTTAGCTCCTAAGTTTGTAATCATCATTTAGTAAAAATCAAAGATTTACTCTGTGGCCCTAAAACTGGGTTTTAAGGTTAACATGTTCTGCTTGGTTTTGGTAAACAGAAAGGATTTGTTGATTGATTCTATAATTCTGGCCTCTCAGAAAATATCAGGAGTCCTTTGACAAGTATTTCCAAAGAGACCAGACTATTACCTCTCCTGTTATTTTTATTGAAATTTCTTCAATTGCTTAAAGTCTTTTGAAAAGGGTAATAAAGGTATTTTGCATGTCAAAGACTTATCATTTTATACATTTATTTTTCTCCCAGAATGACTAAACTGAAATTTTCTAGCAGTGAAAATTTAATGGCCAATTATTCTGAGCAATTATCTTTTGTTTTTTTTCTTGGCCAGACTCTACAAGTTAGTGTGTCAAGAATAGTCATTTGTTTTTGTTTATTTATTTTTTTTTCTGTTGTGGAAGACTTTCTTTTTTCACCCTTTTGTTCACTAAAGCTCTAATATTTAAATGTAAGTTAAAAGTTTGATTTACATGAGGGTTTTTGTTTCGTTTTGTTTTTGCCATATATAGCAATACTGTTTATTCATTGCTGTTAAAATTCAGGCTACTTAGGAAAGTTACTGAAAGAATATATTGGCACACAGGACCTCTGCATACAGATTGGTTAGTTAAAGGAACTAAATAAAACCTAGCTGAGAACATGATCTGAAGGAATTAGACACAGGGTGGGAGGATTTGGATTTAGACTTTGAACAAGGTACAAAGAGAATTCTCTCCTGTCAGAGTGCAGTTATGGAAGTAAGCAATTTCATAGAGCTTGCATTTGTTGCAGTCAGCGAGTCTAAGATAGCAATGATAAAAAGGGAGAAGAAAAGCAGTGAAGAGGGAATTTCTTTCAGAGATTGCTAGAGTCTGCCTAGATGAGGTTAAAATTTCACATGGTTTTGGGTCTTATTTATGATGTTACATGTGGACTTTTTAAATAAAAATGGAAATTGTTGCTCATAATTTGCGTAAGATTTGAAATGATCAGTGTAGCAATAACAGCATCAGCATCATAGTATACAGTCATTGCATAGTATTATGCACAATGTCCTATGCTCAGCTGTTTACTTATAATA
Organism: Avahi laniger; assembly: GCA_963575035.1. Taxonomy (NCBI): domain Eukaryota; kingdom Metazoa; phylum Chordata; class Mammalia; order Primates; family Indriidae; genus Avahi; species Avahi laniger. The sequence continues at coordinate 11,916 of CAUYSK010117180.1, forward strand.
TATTTACCTATCCTGCGAGGTAAATGCTCTGAACAAAACAGACAGTAAACGACAGGACCAGAATTCAATCCTAGGTCTGTGAGCAGGAGCAGTTTTCTCACCCTATGCTGCCCTTTCTGTAAGAACTTTCCCCACACATTCACAAGCTGGTAAACTCCGCACCTTGTCTGAACTCTGTGACTCCGTTTATCTGAACACAGTAGATTGGACCTTGCTGTATCCCCGAGAATGAGGATTTGATGGTTGTTGGCATTAGCACGGGAGAACATGTAGCCTTAAGGCCAGGAAAGCCATTTTTTTAATCATACATTTGATTCAAAAAGGGCGAGTGACTCTTGAGAAGAGAGAAGTTCCCTGTTACGCTATCCTGGGTAAATGTCCCTCACTATGATAGCTGCCTTTATTTCTCCATTGGAAGGATTCCTGCCTCCTGGCAAAGAAATACTGCCAGAATGGCTAGAGCAAGTGTGAGTCAGACAGGAAGAGTTCGCTCTCCAGAGAGGAATCCAATGCCAAATGGACTACCCAGAGAATTAATTTACCTGAATCTGAGTGACAGAAGAAAACCAGAGCCTGCCAAGGAAGAAGGAGCAGATCCCAGGAAATATCATAGCGACTGCTTCGAGATACCAGGTATTTAGACACTGGTGTATTCAGACCCCATCAGCCCATCTCTGAGGACTACTTTAATAATTTAGACATTTGACAAGAACACTGAGATTTCCATTGAGACGAAGTCATGCATATAAAATGCACCTTGGAACCCATCTCTAGGATTTGTCCCTGCCCAGATCAGTACTGCTGCCATGGCAAGTGATTACAGCAGGAGGACTGTGATTTAAAAACCAAAGGGGTATATTATAAAAATCTCTGTGAAATATTTGGACATGAGCAGCCATTATGTAATTTTAAAAAATACTAACTCTTCATATCATTGTACTAATACAAAAGCAACAAACAGGGGAATGGACAATCTTTGCCAAGGACGCTACTCAGTTTGGGCATCTTGTGAGATCTATTGTCTCAGATTTGTAGGGTGCTGTCTCTGTCAGAACCAAAAATATTTTATGATGCTAGAGAAAATGAAAAGAGACTATTGTTAAACTTTTTAAAACTATGAAAAAAAGCTCATATACAGAATAGGACATAAAATGAATTTACATTTTAACAAATTATTATAGTGGTCAAGAAAAATAACCTTTCTGACATCCCATAAGCCCTCTACTCACAGTAAGTACCCTCTCCTTTACTATAAAGCTAATCACTATATTGAATTTGCTTTGCTTTGTAGTTTTGGTAGATATGCAATCTAAAAAACAGCTTGGTTTTGCTTTTTAAAAACTATATAAAAATAAAACATATTTAAATCAGTTATCTTCTGTTATACATTGCTTCTTTCACTCAATATTGCTTGTAAGATTCAAGAAAGACATAGTATTATGTTTATTATTCACAAGGTTACAAACTGGGACTTCAAACCAAAGTGTCTGGTCAAAAATCCAAGGTATCAACTAAGGCATCAATTTATGAAAGGAATTTTTTTGGAGGGGAAAAGAGCTCTGCATTACACATATCTTATTTTTATAAACTGTTGTGATTGCCACTGTGAAGTTTAACGTGATGGCAAAATTCATATTTATAAATACAATGGGGTTAGCTTCTCTCCGATATGGCAATGTAATGGGCTATCAGTTCCAAGACTGGGGTTAGAATTTTTTTAGATCCCAAAGAAGTTTCCTCATTTATCCCTCTTCCTTTCTGCTGTTTAATTTGTATGTGCACTTGCTTGAATAAGGTATGAAATGATTTGGATGGAGATACCCAATGTCAGATTCATCAAGGGTCCCTTCAGTAGCTATTAGAAGACATAAAAAATTTTGTATATGTGATGCTTATGTATGCAACTTGAGTTTCCTCTGACCTCTCCAGCTTATGAATATTAAGGCATCATAGTATTAGCAATAATTTAATTCATCTGACAATCATATGTTTTCATGCAAGACTTCTGCCCAACATAGAATTGTCTCCATATCTTTTGTATTTCTGGGAAATATTCTCAAGTATTTTCTAAGCATTCTCACATCCTCACAAACACTTCTTCTACTGAGCAATAGCAATTTTCCATTATCTCCTGCCCAACAATCACTCACTGCTGCTTTGTTCATTGAATGGCAATGTAGTATCACTAATATAAAGGGCTAATAACTAGAATCTATTTAGAACTCAGGAAAATCAGCAAGAAAAAAATCAAACAACCCTATCAACAAGTGGACAAAGGACATGAACAGAAACTTTTCAAAAGAAGACAGAATAATGGCCAAAAAACATATGAAAAATGCTCAACATCTCTAATCATCAGGGAAATGCAAATCAAAACCACAATGAGATATCACCTATCTCCAGTGAGACTAGC
>CAUYSK010117181.1:0-62935 GCA_963575035.1 Avahi laniger
TTGCAGTTTTGTTCAGCTTTGCTCAACTGCTCTGTGGTTAGCTTGCAAGGCTGACAGGTGTCAGTGTCTACTTGTTGCTTTGTGGTTTTAAGCAGAATCAGCACGGAAATTCCCCTAGTATGTACGGAAATTTCCCTAACAGGGAAACATCTCCACCAAATGCCCCAGGGCTGACCTGCCTCCCGCACAGGGACTCTGGAGCTGACCCAGAAGGAGAGTCGCCAATTAAATGTGGATTCAGACAAACGACAAATACGTTTTTAGTCTAAATATGATACAGTTTTGCTTGGGCGGCCGCAACAGGTCCCGCAGACCGGCGGCTTTAGCAACAGGTGCTTGCGCCCCCGTGGTCCTAGAGGCTGGAAGTCAAGGTCAAGGCGCCAGCAGGGCCGGTTCCTTTCGGGACTCTCTCCTGGGCTCACGGACGGCCGTCCCCTCCACTGTCCTCATATCCCCTTGCCACACCCGTCTCTGTCCAGAGTTCTGGTTTTTATGAGGACACCAGTCATGCTGGACCAGGGTCAGCCCGAGTGACCTTAGTGCAACTTAATTACCTCTTTAAAGACCCGTCTACAAATATGGCCACATTCAGAGGCACGGGGGAAGGGTCGGACTCCGACACATCTTTTTTGGGGGGACACATTCCACCCATAACAGTGTCCCATGTAATATTCAGACACACTCAGGCTGAAAAATTATTCGCTGGTCCTGTAACCGCACACCCCGCACGGTTCCGTGCTAAGTCTGCCCACCCCTGCCGTGGAGCCTGCGCCCAGCAACCCCCCGCACCCGTGTGGCCTCCCCAGGGAGCAGAGGACGCCCCAGGGGCGGGGGGAGGCCGGCGAACCCCTTTATCTGGGAGCCATTGTGGCGGAAAAAGGGCAGAAGCCGGTGCGCCGGTCTGCCTTGCCCACACGCACACGCGTCCCAGCACACGGACCTGTTTCTCGTGCACGCGCAGGGATCAGGTGTCCGGCTGGAGAGTCTCGGAGGCGCCGATGAGCTGCTCCTGGGCCTCGAGGAGACGCGGCTCACGCAGGTCGGATTTCGGACGGAAGAGGATGGAAACGAGGGCCAGGCCAGCCTCCGGCTGCGTGCAGGAGAAGCACGGAGCACCCGTCTCCGTTCAAAGGGCAGGGAGAGAAAGGCCGGAGCCGAGGCAGCCCGGGGGGTTTACAGTCCCGGGAACACCAGCCTGGGACGGACAGGTGGCGCCAACCCGGGGCTGGGACCGTGGCACGAGGCTCGGTGTCCTGACGTTGCGGGGGCATAAAAGTCCGGGCCGTGAGCAAGTTGTGTCGTGTGCAGGTCCCTTCCTGGGTGGTCAGCCCCAGCCGGCCCCGGCCAGGGAGGGGGTGTCCACGTGGGGACAGTTTTCAGCTAAAATCCTCCGACTTGCTGACTTTGCTTCGCAGCCAGCGGCCTGTCGCTGACTCATCTGACCTGGAAGCTGTCGTGCACGTCCCCCACTGCCGCGAGCCCCCGTGAGCCCCCGCGATGCCCAGCAGGGCTCCCTCGTGCCTGTGCGGGGGCTGAGGGTCTTTACGGCCCTGCTACCCGCGTCTCCCGACCGCGCATCTGTGCATCACCGGGACACATGCGGCCTGCAGATGTGTCTCCTGCAGAACATCTGGGCTGCGCCGGCTCTGCACACGGGAGCCTCGAGGACGCCCCGGTCACGTACCTGGCTCCTGGGCCGGCCCGGGAGGTGGCGTTGCTGGCCTGTGGCCTTTTGGCTCCAGTTCGAGGGGCCCTCTCTGCTCCTGCGAGACTCACCTGGAAGCAGAAAGGCTGGCGGGCAGCTTGGGCGGCCTGCGTGGCTGGGCAGGTGCCCACGGAAAGCAGCCACTCTTGCTCCTCCCAGTGGATGTCGGCTGTGAGCTGCTCTGTCCCGGGCCGGGGCTAGGAGCTGGGGCCACATTGTCCGGAAGGTGCAGACCAGTGTGGGAGGCGTGGAGCAGCCCAGGGGCTGCCACTACTGACCTGGGGCCAGGTGAGACCTTGCAGAGAGAGGGGACCCGGGCCAGGGCTGAGGAGTGAGTGGACGTCGTCCAGGCAGGGGATGGAGCACAGCGGAGGCGCCCGCGTGTGGAGGGCGTGGAGGGTTTGGGAGGCAAAGGGGCTCCTTGAGGCCTGGATTCTGAGGGGGCAGCAGGGGACGGGGGCGGCTTCCCTGGTCTTGACAGGAAGGTCTGAGTGTCACTGTGGCCCCCATGTGGGGGCATCATGGCAGCCCTGCCCACCCCGAGCCCTCCCCACCCCATCCCCCAGCAGAAAATCACGGTGCCCCTCCTGGTGGACGGTGGGCCACGGACAGCCCGAGTGGCCTTTGGAACGTGGCATCGTGTGTCCACCGTGCTCTTGGGCCTGCCTCTCCCTCAGGGCTGCAGGGCCCTAAGTGCTGGGGCTGTGGCTCCACCGCTCCAAGTGGCCCCGAGGTCCATGGCGTGGAACAGTCACTCGGGAACAGGCTCCGGATGGCACAGGACACCCGGGAGCAGAGTCGCCCGGCCGGGTGGTCGTTCATTCAGACAACGTGGAGGAGCACCTTCTCCATGCGCGCGCCAAGCACGCACTGGGACACGGCCTGGCGAGGGACGGGCACCAGGAACAGCTCAGGGAGCACCAGAAACAGGATACAGGACAGGGCCCAGGGCACACCCTCTCATGGGTGGTCCTGGTGTCCCGTGGACCCGCAGTCTGGGGGACTCGTACAGCCAACCTGCAGTTCCTGTGGGGTCAGTCACCTCATGTAACCCCCAACCCCCCAGGGAAGGTGCTGTAGTCACCTTTACAGATGGGGAAACTGAGGCACAGATTCAGCATCTGGCCCAAAGCTGTGAGTGGAAGAACTTGATCTCCAGGCTCAGCCTGCCTGCCCCGTGTCCCTCACTCCCCCGCCCCCCCGCCACAGACTGGCCCTTTCTGGGGGAGACAGGCATGCTCTCCCGCCGGGCCCGCCAAGGAGTACGTGCCAGTGTGTGGATGTGAGCATGTGAGTGCATGTGTGTGTGCGTGTGTGCTCGCGTGTGCATGAACAAGTGTGCACATGAGCATGGGCGCCTCTGCGTGAGCAGGCGGCTGTGACCGGCAGGACTGTGTGTGTATGGGGGGAGGGACCATGTATGCGTGGGTGTATGTGAGACCGTTTGCATGTGTGGGACCGTGTGTGCATGCGTGTGCGTGAGACCGTGTGAGCATGCATGTACTGGGACCGTGGCGAGCTTTGCACACACACTCACATGTTCAGGCACACGTGCATCTGGGGCTGGTGCGGGCCTGAGCCTTGCCGGGCCACCTTGGCTGCACCCCGAGGGGACACTGCGGGGTGAGTGCACGAAGACCAATCAGGAGAAGGGAGATGAGCCTGTGGAGTGTGCCGCGTCCTAGATGTGCTGAGAGCACAGGAGACATCCCCGTCAGAGAGCAGTGGCAGATGGGTGGCCTCTGACCCCGGAGGGAAGCCCCAGATCCCTGGAAGAAGGTGTAGGTGGAGGACCTGGCCGCAGGCGCAGCAGGGCAGCGTGTGCTGTGTACACAGTGGGAGCTGCCGTGGAGCCGCGAGTGTGGCCGGCCTGGTCAGGACGCTGCGAGGGGTCCTGGCGGGCCACGTGGGCAGCTGGGTACTGCCACGCAGCCAGCAGGGCAGAGGAGAGCCGTGCACAGGCCACAGTCCGCAGTCTCTGCTCTCTGACCTGGAAGGGACGGTGGGGTCCCCTGGTCCACAGCACGGCAGGGCCCACGGGGCCGGCCCCAGGGGTACACTCCCTGCAGGGCTCAGGAGAGGCCTGCGGTGTCCTCCTCTGCCACGGCTTAGCGGGCACATCCTCGTGGAGTCGCTCTTCCTCCGAGCCGTGGTCTCCTCGCTGGCTCAGCGGTGGCTCGCAGCTTGTGAGGACACGTGGGTGGAAGCAAAGTCTTGCGGGCGGTGGGGCTGCTGCAGCTGCTCAGCTGGGGTGGGGCCCTTCCCCTGCGCCGCCATTGGTCTCTCTCCATGCTTGGAATCCCACACTTGACGCGCCGCCATGGGACGGGTGGCGTTTGCTGGTGAGGGAACCTGCCCCCTGGAACCCGGGGTGTCAGGAGGGGCCGTGGGCGCCAGAGCCCAGCTGGGGAAGCCGCCGTGTCCTGAAGCGTAGACACCACCACAGCCTTCGTGGGGGTGGGCCCAGGTCTTCGTGCACGGACCCCTCTGTGTGTTCCGCACTTGACCCTGTGCGGTGAGGTTAAGCCACAACACGCCCAGGAGAACACTCTCTTCATCTTTTATGCCTGAAGATTTTCAGGTAGAAAATAAGGATAAACCTAATACGGTGGGTAATGAAAAAAAAAATTATGGCCGGAGCGACACATCTGTGCCTGTGATCTCCGGGCTGCGGCGCTGTGCACGCACACGCTCATTATGCACGGAGCAAGGGCCGGGCGGGCGATAACACATCGCCGGCTTCCAGGAAACCGGACCCCGGGGGTCGGTATCAGATGAGTTGCTAATGTCGGGAAAAAGGCGAGAAACATGCTCGGGGTCTCTGTTTTACGGCCGCTCTTGAAGTCGGAGTTTGCGACTGTAACCCAATGCCGGCCTCGCTAGCGTGTTTTTCGGATTGCCGGGATAATTGAAAGTCCAGACAAGTTTGCCTGTTGTGGCTCCGAGCAGCTGGATCCCACGCTGGCCCTGGCAGGATGGGTGCTGAGGTCCCTCCAGGTCCTGTGCCCACCCCAGCCTCGGGGCCACGCTGCACACGCTCCTCCGCCGGCAGCTTTGCAAAAGCCCACGACCGTCTGGGCCGGACGTGCTGTGCCCACCACGACCCCTGGGAGGGGAGCCGGCCCTGGACGTCCCATCTGGACTTGTGCCCTCCTTGGAGTCCAGCCCCAAAGGCTGGGCCCCCTGCGTGGGGCCCGCTCAGGTTCTGTGCTGGGCTCGATTGTGTCCCCCCAAATTCGTGTGTTGAAGTCCCAACTCCAACGTCTTGAAATGTGACCTTATCTGGAAATAGGCTCATGGCAGACGGTCACGTTAACCCGAGGTCATGAGGGTGGGCCCGCAGCCAGGGTGACGGTGGCCCTATAAAAGGGGAGACCAGAAACAGGACGGACAGGGGAGAGGTGGGGGTGGAGGCAGGGTCCGGCCGGGGGGCACCGGAGGTTGCCCGCAAACCGCGGGGCTTGAGGGGAGAGGCGCGGTGCAGGGTCTCTCCACGGCCTCAGTGCGGGCCAGCCCTGCCGACACCTGGTCTCGGACCGTGGGAGAGTAAGCTCCTGCTGTTTACACTGCCCAGGACACCGAGGCATCGTCACCCGCAGTGTGGCAGACAGTGGGGCTGTCTGGGGCCTGCTCTAGGGGAAACGCCCCCGTACTCGGGGTGCCGGGAGGGCCCAGCGTGGGGAGACCAACGCTCCCTCCTCCACGCATGTGCCAGCATCATGACTCATGGACGCCACCCCCGAGGGTTGGGCTGCAGTCTCTAGTCGCACGGTCGACGATGAAACACCCCAGCCTTGTGGACAGAGAAATGCTCTTGGCAAGGTGGATGGGGGTCCCCACGCCCTCCAAGCTCACCCAGCACCCTCCCCTGCCCTGGGCCCTGGAGCCGGTGGGGGGTGTGCAGGGGCAGCCGCTGAGCCGCAGGGCCAGCTTCCCCAGGGTCTCTCTTGTCTGCCTCTGGGTGGGTTTGGTTGGTAGCTGTCACCGCAGAAGCCCCGAATGGGGCCCAGAGGGGTGGGGCCCTGGCCTCTCCCTGCTGGACCTCGTGGGGGCCGTGCCCCTCCCTACATCCCCCTGTGCAGCCCTTCCCAGCAGGTACCCTGTGGGAGGAGCCCCTGGGGTGGGCACACTGGACCCTGCCTGGGCCTCTGCCGATGACCCCTGGGTTTGCCATTCCTGCTCCCTCCCCTCTCCAAGGGATCTGCCTGGTCCTTCTGGGCCCGGCAATCCCGCGCTCCCTGGGCTACAGGCCTAGGCAGGCGCTACGAGAGTCACTCCTTTTCCTCCAAGCTTTGTCCTGGAACCAGAGCTCGCATACATAATGCGTTGCTGAAATTAGAGGGCGATGGGACCCCCGAACCTCCCCCCTCCCACCGCTCCTCCCCACGCGGGTACAGTGGATACGTGGCGAAGAGACGTGGCGACGGCAAGGTGGGCCTTGGCGCTGCCTCCTGAGGTGCACGGTTGGGGCCGGGCCCCCTGGTAAGCCGGCCCCACTCCCAGGGGGTCACAGCGGCTTTGGCCTTGGGGGGCCTGTGCCGTTCTGATGGGCAGGTGAAGACGGTTTGCCGAAGTGGGTGGGGCTGAGAGTGCCAGGCTGTCCCCAGAGCTCTGGAAGGTGATGTGTAAGGGGGATTCGGATGGTGACACAGAGGGGGCAGCCAGCAGGTGGGAAGGGGCACCCCTGCAGGCCCAGGGTGGGCTTCGCCGAGGAGGCCACGGGAGCCAGGACAGGCCATGGGCACCATCTGGGCGACACTGGTCCCAGCCAGAGCCGGTGCCGAGGGGCGCTGGCCAAGAACCCCTGCCCTGTCCTGCCCCATCCTGACCCCGGATGTCACCGGGGGCGTAGGAGGGAGAGGGCAAGCCCTGAACTGACCTGCCCCAGCCCTGGCCTGGGTTAAGTGGAGACTGAGGAGTTGCAGAAACACCCACAGCTTTGCCTACGGACGTTCCCTGGGCCTCTATTCCTGCCCCCAGTGACCGTCCGCATCTCCCCGGGTGCAGGAGGGGCCGAAAATCCCCACCTCTGAATCTAAGCAAAACCTCGGTGGCTGCATTCCCTGAGCAGAAGATCACATGGGGGTGTGTCGGGGGAGGGGGCGCCTGCCTTCCCGCCAAGCCCTGGCCTCTTGCTCTGCTTGGATCGTTTCCTTGGAAATGCGCCACGCGGGGGCCCAGCCCACCTGACCACACGTCTTTACAATCGGCCATTCTTTGCACACCTGGGCAGGGAACTCCAGAGGGGGCCGGGAGAGAGTGGGGGTCTTGTGGGTGACCCTGAAACTCTCGCCTGGGAAGAACAGCAGAGGTCGGGGGAACAGCAGGCCGGGCGTGTCCACATGTGGCCTTGCAGTGTCCTCGCCGCGGCTTCCCCAGCGCCCCCAACACCCCCTGCCCGTGGGGCAAATCCCACCCCCAGTCCTTGGGGCCGGCTCCTCCTGGCGTGAATCGGACCTTTATTTGCGCGACAGCCCTTGCCGGGAGATTCATGGCCCCGGCGCCCTGGCTCTGGGTTATGAATAGGCCTCAGCCACTTCCTTCTCATTTAATTTATCATTTTTGCCGTCTTTCAACACCAGGTGCAGCGACGATACTGGAATGCGGGCCTGCAGGAAACGCCGGGGCGGGTGGCTGTGCCCAGGAGCGGGAAGGTAGCTGGGGCTCGGTCTGCGCACTGAGGGGGCCAGCATGACCCTCAAGTGGGCCCTGTGGAGGGGGCCCTGGGGATGCTGTGCCCGTCCTGCGTGGCCTGGCTCAGAGCCTCAGTCCCACGGCAAACACCCAAAATGCACCTCTCCAGGTGAGTGTCGTCACTGTCCTCCTGGCAGTTTCTGGCCACAGCCTCCTGGTTTGGGTGTTTTGCTGTTCTGGCTTTGAGACGTCTAGCACCTCCCGTCCACCACCAATGAGTGGACGGAAGGGAAGCCTTGAGTTGCCAACGTTTGGGCTGAAGCCGCAGGGCAGCGGGGCCCGGCCTCTGGGGAGAGACTCGGGTCAGTGCCGGACGCTTCGTGAACCCCGGGGGCCGCGGCCTTCCCAGCTCAGAGGACGGCGGTGTCCGGGCGCTGTCTGATCCGAGGCGAGAGATGACATCAAGTCTCAGTATTTTCATTTTACCAGTCGTGCCGCTCAGTCAGCACCTCTGAGTGCTGCACACGCATTCACACACGTGCACAAACTCATGCACACACAAGCCCACAGAATGACACGTGGTGATATTTTGTCAATGCTGCATGTGTGTACGGCATAGGCTTGTGAGGAAAACGGGGGACCACCCGCTTCTCACCAACCCCGACTTCTGCCCTAGAAGCAGCCATTTTCAGCTATGTCAGAGTTTTGTCTGCATTTAACTTCACATTTCTAAATTACGTGTTTTTCTCGTGTAACACGTGGTGCTTCAGTTGAGAGGGTTTTCTACTGGCTGCGTGTGTGGGAGAGTAGAGACTTCACCCTCTCAGCACACACGCTTGTCAGTCCAGCTGTTCACAACCTTTTATCGGATCGGTTTTCAGGGTTTATGGTCTCGTGAACGCGTAGATGATGTTCACGCAGAGCCACGTGAAGAACGGTGGTTTTATTTCCTTTCTTAAGTTACATTGTTCTTTGCATGAACAATTGCCTTGTATTTCATTTGCATAAGTTTCTAGGCAGCTGCCACTCATTGATCCTTAAACTATCCTAAAGACATATAAAATTTCTCTAAAAATGGGCAAACACATCCAGGTTGTTAGAGTCATTTATTTATTTTTCTTGGAGGCTTCTTTGCTTTTTCTCCATGATGTTCTGGTAGTTCACTGGTTTTTATTCTAACCAGGACACACTGGGGAATGAGAAGGAGTGCTGTCCCTAACTCGACTGGGCATGAATCGGGGCTGTCACCCCACCCTGACACTGAGGCAATGGTGGTCTCGGGAATGCTTTGACCACCACCCTGGGAATCCCTCGGCCCTGCTTGGGCTTTGGACTTCCTATTTCCTGATCCCATTCATCTCTGCTTTTTCCTTCGGTTTACGCCCTCGATTCACTGGAGCACATCCTCGAGTAGCTTTCCGAGAAAGGTTCACGGGAGGTTAATCTTTGAAACGTTTCAATCTTTGAAATTGTCTGTATTCCACCACCACGATTGATGGTGAGTTTATCTGAACAGTGGATTCTAGACTGAAAATTGTTTCCCCTCAGAATTTGAAAACGTTGCTTCATTGTCATGAAGCTTCTAGTTGCTATTAGGTCTGAAGCCACTTTTAGTCCCAGTCCTTTGTGTAAGATCTGCTTTTTCCCTTCTCTGGAAGCTTCCCCTGCACCTGTTTTCCCCAATATTGTGACAGGTCGTGGCACTACGTCCCAGTGCAGGCGACTCCCGTCCGGGCTGAGCACTCCTGGCTCATTCTCAGTCCTCCGCGCTCCCTCCTGGCCAGGGCTCCTCCATCACCTTCTGACTCCATCCCGTTTCCCTCTCCGGGGAGCTGGAATTGCACGTCTGGGGGAGAGTGGGCCCCAGGTTGATGCCAGCTCTGCCAGTTCTTACGGTATGATCTGGCGAGTTATTTAGGCTCTTTGTGCCTCAGTTTCTTCATCTATACCAGAGGCTTGGGAGACAAGGCTCTCCTCACTGAGCTCTCGGTGGTTAAATGGAGCTGATTCAGGGTGTTGATGAGGGTGATTTATAGTGATGGGGCCCTTCGGAAGCAGCCCCCTCACAGGCACTGGGATTTAGGAGGCCCCCGAGGAGAGAACTGGAGGGGCAGGGGGCTTTGTCCCCAGGTGTAACTGCCGGCAGCTGGGCCCTAAGTCCAGGTAGCCCGGAGGCGGCTGAGCAGCTGCGCAGCGTGGTCCCACTCCCCACCCTGTGACCCAGCTCCTGCTTCCACCTGGGCTCTGGTGGGGGCTGAGTTCTAGTACTAGGGCTGCCAAGTGATCTTGGGCAAGTCACTTCCCTGCCGGCCTCAGTTTCCCCCATTCCTAACAGGACAGGACTGGCCTCGCTGAGCATTGAGGCCCTCTCACCTCTGCCCCTGGACCAGGCACCTTGGGGCCATGTTCACAGCCGGGGGCCCCAGACCCAGCGGCCCCTCCACGCAGACATTCCCCTCGCCGACGGCACAGTCCATTACAAACTCCCATCCCTGAGCTGACCACAAAGTCTCGTCCAAGACAAATCCTCTATATTTCTCCCCCCGTCCCGCCACTGCCCAGTCCAGAGCCACCCTAGACACAGGCCGCGGTGGCGCCGACGTCCTTGCCCCTCGCTCTCCCTGGCAGTGCACCAGCCTCGAAAGTCCTGATTTACTGTCTTGGAAACAACCCGCAGACGTGGATGTGTCTGCTGGCTGTCTCCAATTACGACACCTGAGGGCGCTGGCCCTCTGGCCTGGGCTGGCCTCCTGCCCTGGCGCAGAGCGGGGTGTGCTGGCCTTGGCGCTCCTCGGGGGAGCCGTTCGCCTCCATGGCCCCTTGGGAGGGAGCGACTGGGCCCTGGAAGGAAAAGCCCATCAGCCGTGGCCAGATACCTGCCCCAGCGGGGCTCCCTGGCCTGGGCATGGTCTCTGATGGCCTCGCTTGGTCCTGGAGTCCACTCCACACCCCGTAGGCTACAGCAGTGGGAACCACCGACTTTGATTTGGTGGCACAATTCAAACCTCGGGGAAAAGATGCGATCAACATGGCGAGAATGGAATGTGTGTATGTGTGTGCGAGCACGTGAGAGAGAGACGGCGCACCATGTCTGCATGAAGCTACAGCGAGGACATCTGCCCGGGCTTGCGGCACTTGCCATGCCCTCTCTGGGCCCTGCCCCGTAGGTTCGAGGCAGCGTCTCTCGGCTGGAGCTGGGCGGAGCTTCTGGGCAAAGACCACCAGGCACAGGTGCCCCCCGGGACACCCTCCACACCTTCGGGGGGCCATGCAACCCAACTTCCAAAAATAAAAGTGATCCACTGGATAAATAAATGGTCATTGTGAAAAAGCCTACATGGCTTCCATATTAGCGAATCTGCACCTCAGAAGCCGACTCCTCCTCAAGCATGGGTCCCTCTGGCGTGCAGAGATGTGAGTGTTGTGGGACTGGCCCCCAGCAACGCCCCAAGATCTGCCCTCCGGCCTGTCTATTCTCCTCTTTAGTCCTGTCTCTTGGTGGAGAGTCGCTCCTTTCCACTGACTGGGGCGTCCCTGGCTCTCGGGGGCCCTGCGCTGGGGGCCTGGGGATTCCTTCTCCGGTGCCAAGGCCTCCTCCTCACTCCCTCGCCTTACCGCGTCTGGTGGAGTTTCCCCGCGGCCAGGAGAAGGGGAGGCCCCTGTGTCCCCTGGAGAGCCCCGTCCTCCGCCCGCCCCTGGGGAGAGTGGCCTCGGCTCCTGGCCACTCGCGGGTGGGCTTCCCTTGATCCCACCCCAGCCGCCTCCTGCCTGGGTGGCAGCCCGGGACCATGGCCAGGTCCGAGTACCTGGAGTGCGCAGCCTGCCCCACTGCCCAGAACAGACCAGAACAGCCGGGGCTCCGGGATCGGGGGCCTGAGGTAAGTAGCCTGCACCGCGTCACAGGTCTCTTTAGTTTCTTCCGAATAAGAGCGTGTGTGTGTGTTAGCGCGCGAGCATGGTTGTGCGTGTCAGTTTTCTGGGTTTTGTTTTTGGCTTATAAATGACAGACATTCGCTTCTCACAGCTCTGGAAGCGGAAGTGGGAGGTCGGGGTGCTGCAGGGCTAGCTCGGGCGGGGCCGGCTTCCAGGGGGCAGATGGCCGCTTCTCGCCGTGCCCGAGTGCCGTCCATGTTTTGTGTGCGAACAGGAGACAGTGCCGTGTGCACACATGTGTTGGTGTGTCAGTTCTGTGCGTCTGGCTAAGTGAGTGGGTGGGCCAGGACATGCATGTGCGTTAGTGTGATGCTGTGCGCGTGTCCATGTATGTTACTGTGTGTGTCAGTTTTGTGCATATGACTAGGTGTTAGCATGTTGTGTGTGTGCACACGTTGGTGAGTGCGTGTGAATATACGCACGTGTGTCAGCGTAGCAGTGTGTGGGCATGTGCACATGTTGGGAACATCTGTGTGTGCTCGTGTTCATGTATGTGCACCAATGTGTGCCTGTGTGTGTTCCTGTGTGTGCGTGTCAGTGTACATGTGGCCCTGGGCTGATCCTGTGGGACCCCTCCTGGCACGGACCAGCCTAGGTGGCCTCACTACGTGCTCTTTGTGGGACAGAGGGGCCGTGGCTTGTGTCATGCAAACCTGGGGTAGGAGCCCTCACAACAGATGCCTGAAATCTGATAACCTGGCTGGACCCAAACCTAATAGCCACATAAAAGGCTTTTTAATTTTCCTCGTAAGATTTGGCAAGTATTTTGTTAGGAAATGTGGTCATGTGTTTCCATACACGTACGAAAGGGGTTGGCCTTCCACAGTCTTCCAGCGGCGGGCCCTCAGCTGCTACGGGCCGTGGCTCAGGGCTGGCCTGGGGTGTGGGGACCTGAGGGGCTGGGGGCTGCAGGCCCCAGTCGGGAATGACCAGCCCCTGAGAGCCAGCTCGCGGCAGAGCCTGCTGATGTGACAGCTGCTGCCTGGACTCTGGGCCCGCGGCCCAACAAGGCTCAGGGTGACACGGCCCACTGACCCTCAGACGCACCCCAAAGGGCTGCTGTCTGCACCAGGGAGTGTCTTCCAGCCACAGGGAGTGGGGGCCCAGCATACCGAGTGTCCCGGATCACCGAGAGGAGGAGCCGCCACCCACTGCCGTGCACATGCTGGGGCTCCTTCCGTGTCCAGGCAGCAGTGCTCAGTCCCGCCACCCTGCCCCAGGGGCCAGTGCGGCTGAGAGTGACAAAGGCCCTCCTCACTAATCCTGTGCCTCTGACCCCACGGCAGCCCCCAGCTGTGCTGGAAATCTTTTTAATTGAATTCATGGAGACTTGGTCCACACATACAAGCCAAAAGGCCCCTGAACAACCAAAGTGAAATAAAATTGCAGGACAGAAAACCACGACCACCCCCCAAGCAGCCTCGGTGAGTCCGGAGAAAACTGGTGCCCCGTGGGCATCCGCTTTTGTAATGTTTTAAAAGCGAAGTTATCTTGTACTCTTTTTCTTAAAGGGGGGGTCCCAAAAAGGTATACGCTGAAGGCCCCCAAACCTGGCCCCACCCTTGCAAGGGGAGTTCTCGGTTCTCTTAGGTGCTTACAGCAGGATCTAAGGGAATTTGTTTCCACGCCGCCACGCGGGAGGGAAAGGTGCCGTTCTCGGGTGAGCTGCAGCCTTGGGACGTCTTGGTCCCCTGGCTGCGGGCGCCCTCACCCTGGAAATCGAGATGACTCTCTGACAGGGCGAGGCACTGCCTGCCGTCTGGTCTGGGCCTGGCCCACAGAACCCGGAGCACGTGGCGCAGGATCCCAGGCCCTGGCCGCCACTCTGGGGACGGGTTTAATTGGCTCGGGTCACCGCTCGCAGCGTTTGAACAACGCCAGGAGGTGTGGGTGCCGGGCGGCCACAGCTTCTGTTTCTGATAGAGCCCTGGGCACTGAGATTTAATGGATTAGTTAAAATGATGTGAAAAAATGGATCTCTGATTTATGATCTGCAATTTTTTGCTGACTGCGGCATGTTTTTTCCAAGCCCTGCGTTTTAAAGTCTCGGGCCACATAAGGGCTGGGTTGTTTTCCTGACTCTGCCCTCAGGGCTCATCCGCGGACCCTTCGCCCAAGGCCCCTCCAGACCTTTAAAACAGGAAGTTTAATTTTATAGAATTAAAAAAGAGAAAACGGTACTTAATTATCTGGCTGTGAAACAGCACTGCCCTTTCTTAATTTTAGTAGCTAATAAAATGCCGTTCCTGGAGTTAACTACTTCTGGTCCAAATGCCCTACAATTTTGGCTATTTGGATAGAATATTTTATGAACTGTTATATATTGCACTACGGTTTTTAACTCTGCTATGACATATTTCTCTCAAGATTTATTGGGATTTTTTATTTAAAACAATATATTAAATGGGGGAGAAAAAGTAATCTTAGGTAAAATTCAAATATTAGCAAAACATAGTATGGACCAAACCTCTTTTATTTGAGGTTCTCCTCCGCCCACCCCACCCCCTGCCCTCCCACTGTTGCCATAAAAGCGGTTTGGGGAGCAGCGGCCCACGGCCGCGTCATTAATTCAATATGTCGTCCAACCTGACTCCAATCAGGGGATCAATTTCAAGGCCAGTTGCCACTTAAGTGACTTTATGGAAACAGAACAATGAACTGTGCCCGGCAGGACCAGCGAGCGTCCCGTAAAGAGCCCCCGCGCAGCCCCAGTTTCCAGCACGCTCGGGACGGCCACACAGGCCCGTGCCCTGCAGTGTCCCCCGGGATGTCCCCTGCGGTGCCCCTGCCCTGGTCGTGTCCTCCACTGCCATCCCGTTTGTGGGGAGCGCCCCTTCCTTCACCCACGTTACGATTCCTCATCGTCCAGGGCCTCCCGGCGCGAGAGCAGGGGATGGAGCTCAGTGAAATTCATCCATGGTGGCCGGCAGGGCCACAGGGGGATGCTGGGAAGCCACCCCTGGCCGGCGGAGGCTGCAAGCCCCGGCCACGTTCCACTGTCCCAAGGGGCTGCAAGTACGTGGCACAAATTCAAAACCAGAATAAGAATTTCAAGACAGGGACGGCAAACCATTTTCAGCCTCGAGCTGGGGCCCTTCTGAGCGATGGTCCCCTAGGTCTCATGCCGTGACCCTGGCCCTGAGCTGGTCCTAGTAATGTTGGGAGGAAGGGACCTCGTGGAGGCTTGGAGCAGAGCCTGGTGAGCAGACAGGACAGGGCCTGGTTGGCTAAAGAAGCCCCAAGGAGCCGGGTGTGGATGGGGGCAGGCTCGGGACCCCGTCCCCACGCCTTCTGCTCTGCCGGTGGCTGGGACAGCCAGGGGACGGGACCAGACAGTGCTGCTCTGGCGGCTGGACAGCGGACAAACACACGGCTAGAGGAGCGCGCTGTGTGTGGCTTGCGGTTCTATACAATGACAAAACCAGCAGATAACGAGATGGGGTCGTCACAGCGCCCCTGGCCAGAGGTCCGGGGTCGCCTTTGAGCAGAGGGCCTTTCTGCTGAGACCTCAAGGGTCAGCCCAGGCCAGCCATGTCCGTCTTGGGGGATGCATGACGGCCTGGGGAGGGGGCAAGGAGGCAGGTGCCTGGTGAGGGTGGGAAGTGGGGCCAGTGGGGGTTGGTCTGTGATCTTCCTTCAGGCCCAGAGGCCTGGCTCCCCTCCAGGGCCAGTAAGAAGACCTCCTGGGCAGGCCCTGTGTGAGACTCCGTGGGCCACCTCTCGCCAGCCCGGCCTTGTTTGCAGACGGGCTGCCCTGGAGAGCATCTGCTGGCTCTCCGCGGTCACTGGGCAATGGGCAGGTGCAGGGCCGTGCCCAGCCCACCTAACTGTGGCGATCACACAGGAAGTCATCATTGTCAATTACAGCAATTGATGCTTCCTTCCCAGCCGTGTGCCTACCTGTTAGCCTTGTGTGGTTAGCTAATTTGTGGGCATTCAGGGCTTTGAGCAAATATCAGTACTTTGTGCCGTATGGGCGCCTGGCATCTATCTTCAGAGCTTTATTGGTCACTCACCAGGCCTGCTCAGGGTCTGCCCGGTGCGACGTCTGCACGTTGCATTGCCTAGAAGTAGCAACAAGGCCGTCTTTGTGCGGCGGGGCACTGATGGCAGCTCTGCAGTGGTGCTGGCTGCGGGCTGGGCTGGCTCCCACCTGGGGCGGGTGCGGCAGGCGGAAGGCACAGGAGGGGCTGCTCCCTTGCCCAGTGGGCCCTTCCAGAAGCTCCATGGCCTAAGGGCTGGCTCCAGGGGCTCTACTTGGCCACCCACACCTGCTGGGAGCCAAGAGGAAGGAGCGTGGCGCTGGTTCCCTTCTGCCAGGCACCCGTGGTGGTGTCCCCAGCTCCTCTGAGCCTGGCAGCGCCTCCCCCTTCCTCCCTCCAATTTCTTTCCTGGAGCAACCCTTGAGCTCACAAAGCCGGCGCGTCCCTTCTCTGGGAAGGAGTCTTAGCTGAGCCCGGGGGCCTTGCTCCCACGCTCGGCAAGGCAGGCAGGGAGGGGACCGGGGGCAGCACTGGAGCAGTGGCCTCTCCAGTGGGCTGAACAGCATCCCCCAGAATGCACAGCCCCCAGAACCTCAGAAGGCGACCTTATGTGGAAATCGGGTCTTTGCAAGTGTGATTGGTTAAGACGAAGTCACACTGGATTGTGGCGGGGGTGGGGGGGCCCAATCTGATGACCACGCTTACAATGAGAGAGAGAACACAGGCAGGTGGGAAGAGAACGGGCAAGTGACAAGGGAGGCTGAGACTGGGGTGAAGCCAAGGACCCCCAAGGGTTGCCACAGCCCCCAGAAGCTGGAAGAGGCGAGGACAGACTGCCCACTCTCAGAGGGGGTGCCACTCCCAACGTGGATACGGGGTTCCCTCTTGTCTCACACATTCCTGTGACTTTAGAAACCTTCTCAGTCAGACGTCTCTATTTTGTTGCAAAACAGCAGAGCATCTTCTGGGTCCTCGAGCGGACCGAGGCTATGTCTGTCCTGTGACACGCCCCAGGGCTGGCCAGGCTGTGGGACGGCTGGGAGAGGGTGTGATCAGAGAACATGCAGAGAGGGGAGGGGAGGGGAGTGGAGCCAGGCCTGGGGGCATCTGCGGGGGGCAGGGGACCTGCTGAGAGGGACCCGTCCATGCCTTTTCTGGTGCTGGGTTTTCTGCGTGGCCTCAGCACCTGGGAGACGGTCTGGAGAGAGGCCCCCCCAGCAGCCGACACGAGGCAGCCCCCACTGTCCGTGCCCCTGAGCGGGCTCTTTGCCACTGCTCGGAGAGCCCTGGCTCCTGTTACTGTCTCGAGTGCCTGGCCGTGCTCCCCGACCCAGGGGACTCCCCCAAATCTCAGTAAATGCCCCGCTTTGTGTGGGGCAACGCCTGGGGCTGGTTTTGATTTCACCAAACCCAGCTCTTCCATCTTCACTTCGGGATAAATGGAGCCTTCCAAGACCTATTTTGGGTAACCTCCGAGCTGCAAAATACCTCTGGGATGATAAGGGCCTCTTGGTGAGGCATTTAATGCCGTCTTCAAAGGCAGGATCGGGATGGAAATAGGACCTGGGAGCCTGGACGGGGCGGACTTTGGTGCCGTCACAGGGCTTTAGTGAGAAGCGAGGAAGGTTGGTCCAAGGAGCTGGGATTCCGAAGCTAGGAGAGGCCCACGGGTCCAGAGGTGCCATCCGGGTTAGAAACTTTCCAAACAAATCATGAGCAGCGTGGAAAGCGTGTGCGTGGCTGGCTCCCCCTTGCTCCTCAAGGCTGCCTGCTGCCCACCTCCCCCAAGGTCAGACCCGTCTGGGCAAGCACAGGCTGGGCAGGGGCTGGGGCCCTTGCCAGACATGGGGGGCTTGGGGATGCAGGGGCAAGGGTCTGAGTGCAGCTGTTGATGGCCCTGAGCTGCAGAGGTGGACCAGGAGGAAGAGCTTCTGGGCCCCACCACTACAGTTCCCGGGACCCTTACCCCTCCTGCCTATCCCAAGCATCCGAACGTGCCCCATGGTCAAGGATGTCAACAAGAGCTGAGAAGTGGGGCTGAGTCAAACCCCATATGGAGAGCATCGCTGGCCCTAGGGAAACCATGTTGGGGCTTGGGTGTCCAGGTGACAGCCGGTGCCAGTGAGGACAGCATGGGGGAGGCTTGCTGCAGGAAGTGGCCAAGACTGTTGGCCCCAATGGAGACCAGGGCTCAGAGAGGAAGTTCCCCCTGGGCCCCAGGAGGCAAGGTCTGGTCAATGAGGCTGTGACGTGAGCAGGAAGAAGAGGGTGGGTGCAGAAGCTGAGAGCATGGATGAGGGGACACGGCCCACCCAAGCATTTGGGGGGTACGCACCTCTCCCCTCTCTCATCCCCTCCCTCCCTGGCTCTCTGTGTTCCGCCCCTGCCCTTCCACACTCTGTGCTTGTCCCACCTCCTCACCCCGCTCCCTGTCCCCACCTCCTCCCTACCCTCTGCTTCCGTACCCCTGTCCCATTCCTCCTTCTTCCTCTCCAGCACCCCCTCTTTCTCCCTCTCGCTCTCCCCTGCCCTCCACCTCCCCTACCCCCTCCCCGTAGTCAGAGATTTGGTCCAAAGCTATCTGTGGTGACCAGGGATCAGGAACAGGCTGGTCCCCTGGCCACACTGACCCTTCCTACTCGGACCTACTGGGATCATCTTCCTTCACCAGCCAGTCGCCTCCTCTGGCCTTCACATGGTGGTCTGAACTGCGCAGCTTTTGTGTCTGGGCCTCAGAAAGCAGATCGTGGATGAAAGAAGGGCTTCTGCATATGACGAATTAGATGATTCAGAATAACCTTCCTACAGGACAACTGGGAATGAAAGACAAAACCAGCTTGAGTCAGAGCAACAAGGCAGTGAAGAATTAGAGGATTAAGATTCAGGAAATTAAAGCTCAGGTAATGGAGCCAGGCGTTTGGGGTGACTTATCACTAGGGGCTTCCACCAATTTTGGAAGAAGTGGCTAAGGGACTCTATCTCAGTGTCTGAAATTGGATTAAAGTGGTCTTGGATTATTAATGTTTCCATTCGCTTACCAGAAACAAACATAAATCCCCTCTGGAGGAAGATAACATAATTCTTAGTCTCATATTATTTTTATATAGTTTTTAAAAGAGATATATAATGTCTGGCACTTAACAAAAAATAACTAGGTGAACAAGGAGATAAGACAATGTAAATGAAAACTAAGAAAACAATAGGAAATATAAACAGACCCACAGGATCCCCAAATATTGGACCAACGGGACATTAAAATATCTGTGCTCAAGGCAATAAAATAAATGAGTTAGAATTTCAACAGAAAACTGGAAACTCTGAAAAAGAATCAAATGGAAAATCAAAAACTGAAAGGTTTAATTATCTAAATTAAGAACTTAGTGGATATGTTGAACAATAAATTAGACACAGATGGAGAGAGAATTAAAGAACTGGGAGGTTTATCAGGAAAATAAAATCCACACTGAAGTATGGAAAATAAAAACTATTGAAAACACAGATGAGAATTGGAGACTCTTGGAGATAAAGTGAAAAATTCCATGGACTTCTAATTAGATCCAAGAGAAAGGAAGATGAGGGATAGAACAGAAAGAAGCAGCGTTTGCATACATAATGGCTGGGATTTTTTCTGAAATTGACAAAATACATCCAAGAACAGATTTGAGAGGTCCTACAAACCCCAAAAGGGTCTGTGAAAGTCGGGGCTGTGAACATAGGGGTCTGTGGAGAGATGGGGGAGCAATTGCCATGGTAAAGAACCATCTCCCTCCCCAGGTTGCTGGGCAAAACCTGCCTTTCTCCCTGTTGCGAACCCTTTCTGCCCTCCCCATAGCCAGCTTTCCTGGCCACAATAGTATTAATTAATAAACTGCTAAACACCAAAGAACAAGAGAAATCTTAAAAACAACCAGAAAAAAAGACCCATTACTTTCAAAGGAGCCACAGCGAGGCCTAAAGCTGGCTAACAGACACAACAGAAGCCAGAAGACAATGAAATAATGTCTTAAAAGTCTGAAATAAAATAACTATCTGTTAATAGAATTCTATTGGCAGCAAAAGGCTATTTTGAGAATGAAGGTGATAAAGGGACGTTTCTAAACAAACAAAATCTGAGAAGCTGTCATCAGCAGGTGCTCACTGAACAGGAACATGGGAAGGTTCAGTAGAAAGAGGAAGACTCCCGTGGAAGGTCAAGGATGCAGGGATGAGGAAAGAGCATCACAAGTGGGGAACGTGTGGTTCGGCTGATGCGAACACTGCCTGTAAACAAAAACAACAGGCCTGGGGTTTAAAATACACACACAATTAAGATACATGTTTAATGTATGTGTGTGTATATATTATAATGCAATATGATATAACGACATATAAGTTGGGGGAATAAAATAGAATTAAGGTATCCTTAAAGTCTTTGCCTTGTTCTGGAAGAGAGCAAAAGTATCAAGTAACGCTACGCTTTGATGAGACAAGGCTGCACAGTGTGATCTTTAGGGTAACCTCTAAATGAATAAAAATATCACTAATATTTATACAGATAATGGGGAGTGGAGTAATAAACACCACAGAATCAATCCAAAAGGAACAAGAAAAGAAAAGAAAGGAAAATAGACTATTCAGGCCAAATAGAAAGTAAATAGAAAGATATATTTAAGCCCAAAATATTATTAATTACATTAAGTGATAAATAGATTGAATGATGTAATTAAAAGACAAGGATTATCATACTTAGTAAAAACAAAATCCAAATATATTTTGTTTATAAAAGCTAGACAAACAAAATTCCAGTATATATTGTTTATGTGTATATCCTCTAAATGTAAGGATACAGATGGATTGAAATAAAGATGAGCTGAGAAGGGCTGACATTGGAAAGCTGTAGTAGCTCCATTAAGATCAGATAAACTTTCAGGCAGAAAGCATTATCAGAGGGAAAGATGGAAATTTTACATAGATAAATGTTCAATTCATGGTGAAAACATATGGATCATAAATGCATATGCACTTAATAACATAGTCTCCAAATATATAAAGCAAAAATTAACAGAATTAAAAGAAGAAATTGACAGATTCTCAAGGAGAGTGGGAGATTTTGACACAAATCTCTCTAACTAATAGAACAAGTAGAAAAAAACATCATTAAGGATATAGAAGATTTAAACAACATGATCAACAGGTTGACATGGACAAAGCGTGCACACCAAAATGGCAAAACATACTTTAAAAAAAACTACATATGGAATAGTTAAGAAATTAAGCTTATGCAGGGTCATAAATTAAGTTTAAACCATTTAAAAGGATTGAAATCATAAAGAGTATGTGGTCTGGTCATGTGGAATTAAGTTAAAAATAAAAAACAAGCAGACAACAACCACAATAACATTTTGCAAAGTTGGGAACTAAGAAAGATATTCTGGCATAACATAAAAGTCAAAGAAAACAATTACTCTGGAAATAAAACTATTTTAAATTTAATGACAATAAAAACACATTATACCAAAAATTGTAGAATCAAGCTAAAGTCTTCTTTGAAGGAAAATTTATACCATTAAATGCATTAAAAAGAAAAGAAGAAAGATTGAAAATCAGTTATGTGTAAGCAGTTATCTCAAGAAATTATTTTTAAAAATCCAAAGGAAGTAAGAAGAAGAAAATGATAAAAAGAAGAGAATAAATTTGTGAAATAGAAAACAATGGCTCTATAACTGCTAAAGAAACTGGCTTTGGAATGAAAATCCTTCCTATAAAGAAAACTCTTGATCCAGATTAACTTTCCTGGTCAGTCTATCAAACATTGAAGAAATTATGCCAGTCTTACACAAGCTCTTCCAGAGAATAGAAAACGATGTCACTCTCCTCAACTTGGTTTATGAACCCAGGGTAATCTTGGTACCAAAACCTGAGACAGGACATTATAAGAAACTTCACACAGACCAATCTGTTTGCCACTTCTGAACATGAATGAAAAGACTCTAGACAAAATATTAACAAGCTTGAAATCATCAATATGTTAGAAGTATAACATAACTTGAATAAATTGGATTTAATCCAATGCAAGATTGGGTTAGCATTCTTAAAATTAACCAATGTAATTAAGCACATATACAGAATAGAAAATCATATGATAATCTCAGTAGATTCAGCAAAAGTATTTGATAATACTTAACATCCATTCATGATAAAAACAAACATTTAGAAATTTAGAAACTAGGAATAGAAGGTAGCTTCCTTAATCTGACAAAGTAAATGTATAAAAACCTACAGCAAATATCATACCTGATGGTGAATTGTTGAAAGCTCTTTGAGACTGGAAACAAGACAAGAATGTCTGCTATGACAAATTCCATTCCATTCTGGACTAGAAATCCTAGCCAGTGCAATAATGCAAGAAAAATTAACAAAAGTCATAATTATTAGAAAGAAGAAATACTATTGTCATAATTTGCAAATGATATGTTTAGGTAAGTAAAAAACCAAATAGAGCCTGTATATCTATTATTGGAGGTAATAAGTTTAGCAAATATTTCTCTATATAGCAACAAATAAAAATTTTAAACCTAAATTTATAATAGTAACAAAACTATCAAGTGTTGAGTAATGAATCTAGTGAAAAAGTAGATAAAACTTTGTCATAGAAAAATAAAAACCCTCAGAGAAATTAAGTAAACAAAAATAAACTAAGGTATACCATATTCATAGACTGGAAAACCCAATTATGTGAAGATGTCAATACTTTACAGATTGATCTGCAGAGCGAATGCAATTCTAACCAAAATCTCACTTGATTGTCTGTGGAAACTTATAGGCTATTTTTTAAATTTATATGAAAAATCAATAGAGTTGGGAGAGCCGATTTGCTCTTGAAGAACAAGAGGAAGTTCTAGCTCCACAGATACGTAAGTCTTGTAAAGCCAAAGTAATTAAGATGGTGTGGTGTTGGTGCAAGGACAGGCACGCAGACAAATGTCAGAGCAGAGAAATAGTCACACACGTATGAGCATCGATGCCTGGTACAGTCCTAGGAAGAGGACTGGGCCCTAGTTGGGGAAGAGGCCTTGGTCTGTCACCTCTACTGGGGGCAGAGTCTGCATCCCAAGGCTGCCTCTGGTGGATGGCAGGGTAGGAGAGGAGGCCAGACACAAGGCTGTTACTTCATGTTGATCCTGGGGCAAACTTGTGGGCCTGACCCCGCTGGGGAGAAGCTGTCCTTCCTGGAAACACCCACAACAGCACCATGGCCAGCCCACAGGAGGAAATCTGCCGAATTAGAAGAGCACCTTGGCCAGACCATCGCTGCTGCAGCCTGTCAGAGAGCCTTGCTATGAACAGACACACCTCTGATGTGGGGACGTAGGTGGCCCCCCTGGAATTGGGCCTGGCTGAGAGGTCCCGGGGAGCCCTGGACATTGGGGAGACAGCCAAGCAGGGTCCACAGACTGCGGTGCAGCGCATGTCCTCGGGGAGGCGCCTTGGCTGCCTTCTGCTCTATCCGGGGTGCAATTCCAGCCATCCCTGGCCGAGGGGTGGGTGCCGTGAGGAACCCTGGGTTGAGAAAGATGTCGGGTCTGGATCCTGAAGGCCAAATTGATCACTGGCGTCTGCAGTGGTGATTCCAGTGTCCCGGGAAGCATCCTTGGGCACTCAGGGGAGCCAGGCACATGTCAGTTTCTACACATCTACCCAAGGGTTAGTGTGACGGACCAGCAAGGCGTCGACAGGGAAAGCATCCCAGAAGAAATGCACCTTAAATCATTGGGGCCGTCTGCCGCCACTGAGCTTTCTCTTTCTGCTTCAGCGCTGGAGAAGAGACTCCTGGGAGAGAGAGAGGCAAACGTTACTTAAAAAATTCCCCAAATGCCAGGTAAGGTGGCAGCTTCCTTCTCCCGCAGGTGGGGAGAGCCCCAGCCTGGGCGCCAAGCACGCTGTGCTCCACCCGCCCGTGCCGGAGCAAACCTGGCGCCTCCTTCCCGGCTAGGACAGGGCAGCCGCGACCAGCCACCAAAGCACATGGGCTAGGGGGGCCTGACCTGCTCAAAGGGGAGGGATGGATGCTGCACGTGGGCAATTTCATCCCTTTGGATTTTGCTCGAAATTGCAAACACCAGACGGGACATTTCATTAGATATCATTGAACCAAATACATTCGGTTAAAGTGTTCAGCGAAAGACATCGAGGGGCAAGATTGGATTAAAATTACAGTGGTTAAGCAGGTGCTCAGATGCCTTTTTGGTCAAATCTCAGGGGAGGGCGTCTGCTTCTCCAAGGCTAGCCTTCTGGTCTGCCCACGCAGAGGCCAAGGCCAGCCCTCGGCGGTCCCCACAGCCTCCCCTGGTGACAGAGGAGAGGGTGGATGTGCGTCCCCTGGCATTCCGCGTGCTAGGCAGGTGTGTGGTCTCCACGTCATGTCAGATGTCAAGGAACAGCCCCGTTGCCTCGATGCCGTGATGCCCTGGATAGTGTGAGGATTTGCACCTGGCACTTTCTCTCATGGGCTTTGGGCTGGTGTCCTGAGAGCCCATCCCATTTGGCCCCGTGTGCTGCGAACACCTCCGTTCCGGCCCCTCTGTCCCGGAGGACCACCCGGCCTCTGCTCGGCCAGACTGCATGTAACGCCTTAACTCTCCCGCTTTGGTCAAGGTGGTCTAATCTCATACTGCTGTCGAGAAGGCCAGGCTACCGTGTGTTGGCGTGTGAGCGTGTGCTTATTCCTTCTAAGTCGCTGCACTGGCCAGGAGGTGGGAATGGTCAATGTGGGACAATGACCAGCATTTTGGAGTCTGCAGTCACTGGAGCGACGGTCCTGCTCCCCGGCCCCGCGGGCCACTGTGACTGGGTCCTGGAGACCTGGCTGTGTTCCAAACTCTATCGTCAACGAAAGGCCAAAGTAGACAGGTCCTTTGAGCTCCCCAAACCCATTTTGGGAGACAGAAACCCTCCCTTCAGCAAGCCCTACAAATGGGCTGTTTTGTGTCTGCCCCAAATCCCTATGTTGGGGCCCTAACTCCCAGAATGCGACTATATTTGGAGATACCATCTTTAAAGAGGTCCTTAAATTAAAATGAGGTCACTCGGGTAGCCCTGGCCCAACAGGACCGGTGTCCTAGAAGAGATCAGGACAGATACCACCGAGGGACGACCCCGAGAGGACACAGGGAGACAGCAGTGTCTGCAGGCCAAGGAGAGAGGCCTCGGAAGGCACGAGCCCTGCCGACACCTTGACCTTGGACTTCCAGCCTCCAGGACTGCGAGAAAACGGGTTTCCGCTGTTTAAGATCCCAGTCGTGGTGCTCTGTTACGGCAGCTGGAGCTGCCAGGCAGGGCCAGCCAGAAAGTGCCCTGCTGGTGGAAGCGTCCCGTCCCCGTGCGCCCCTTGAGCACAGCTGCTGGGGGGTGCTGGGGAGGGGGCAGGCAGGCGGTGGCTCCATTATGGAAATGGGATCCCAGACTTGTGGGTGTCGCTCTGGTCTGACAAATATTTGCTCAGTGCTTTCTAAAGGTGCACAACATAAACACAGCGCCCGGCCTCGCAGAGCCTACGGGCTATTAGTGGAATTAATAGTCACTTAGAGAAACTAATGAGAACATATGCGACAGTTTGGATTGTTGCTCAGCAAATATTCACCCCCCTCCTCCCCTCGCTAACGGGTGGGGTGACTTCCCCACTGTGGACTTTGGGCTGGGTGCTGTGACTTCTCTGCCCAAGGGGATGTTCGCCTCCTGCCTGCTGGGGACGCACCCTGGTGAGCATGCCTGGGAGGTGTTGCTGTCCTACAGCCTGGCCCCAGAGTGCTCACCCCTGGGGCAGCTGTCCCGTAGCCTGGTCCCAGAATGCTCAGCCCTGGGGCAGCTGTCCCGCAGCCTGGCCCCAGAATGCTCACCCTTGGGGCAGCTGACCTGTAGCCCTGGCCCCAGAATGCTCACTCCTGGGGAAGCTTAGAGCTCAACCACAGCTGCAAGCAGAGCCTCCCAGCTGAGCCCAGTCAGGTCAGCCAAACCCCATCCACCTGCTGGCCTGTGGGAGTGAGGACCGGGGCCTACAGCTGGGAAACACTGACTTTGGAGAGCTTTGCTACATGGTGTTACTGCAGGAATTGCTGACAAAACACCACCCATAAATGGCTTTTATTTCAGCCAGGAGAGGTGGAACGTGGGAAGGAAGACGGCCACAGCCTATCGAGTCCCGCGAATTGCTTGTCGAGTGAGCACACACTCACACCGTCATAGCATCTTGTGGGGAAAGGCAGTGGCCTCAGTCTAGGAGAGGGGTCAACAGACTGCAGCCTCCGGACCTCGTTCAGCCCACCACCTGTTTTTGAACAGCCTGTGAGCTAAAAATAGTTTTTACAATTTTTAATGGTTGAAAAAGAAAATCAAAGGAAGAATAGTATTTTGTGACACATGCACTTCATATGAAATTCAAATTTCGATATCCGTAAATAAAGCTTTATCGGAACGCGCCCACATGCCCATTTGTCCCGTATTATCTGCGACAGCTTCCATGTTGCAGCAGCGCAGTTAAATGGTTCATGGCGCTGAAACTATTTGCTTTCTGGACTTTGTAATAAAAGTGCACCTACCCGTGAAGAAGAGCAGTCTTAGGGCAAAAACCAAAAGGTGTCCCCTCACACAGTGGGGAGCACAGCTGCACCTGACCCTGGAGCACAGTGAAAACAGGCTTGCGGGCATCTTTTATGAATGTGCGCAGGGAACAATGTCAGAGGCCCCTGCATGCCCAGCGCTGTGGGAGCTCACCTGCCCCGCGCAAGGGTGCAGCAGCCTCCAGCCCGTGCTCCCCTGCAGGGAAGGATCTCTTTCTGCAACCCGGACTTCAGGGAACTCACCCATCGTGTTCCTTCCTTCTTCATGTCCTCATTACTTGGCCATCCTCTGAACAGCTTCCATGGGCAGGGTTCATGCTGAACATGGAGATGCAACATTGAGTAAGACAGTTGTCCATCCATCCACCATCCATCAATCTTTCCATCCACCCACCCATCTTTCAATCTACCCACCCATCCCTCCATTTGTCTATCCAGTCACACTTCATCCATTCACTCATCCATCCATTCATCCATCCTACCATCCATTCACTCACCCATCCATTCATTCATTCAGCCACCCATCCATCCGTGCACTCATCCATCCATCCACCCATCCATTCATCTTTCCACTAACAATTCATCCATTTACTCATCTACCCATCCATCTATCCACCCATCCACCCACCTATCTATCTACCCATTCACTCACCCATCCACCCATTCACCCACCCATCTATCCACCCATTCTCCCACCTATCCACCCACCCATCCACCCATCCATCTATCCACCCATCCACCCTTGCACACATTCATTCAATGGGTATTTCCCAAGTGGCCATTTGGCAAGTGGCATGTTGGCTCAGAGACATGGTGGTGAACACACAGGTAAGTCCATGCCTTTGTGGAGTGCATGGTCCTGTGGGAACATGAGCAACCTAATCTAACATCATGAATCGTAAAGAGAGAAGTAGAGAAAATGAGGAGGGGTCCTGGTGGTTGCAACGGGAGTGGGTCTTTCTGAGGAGGGAAGTCGACAGTGAAATGACAGTCAAAGGGTGAGACTCCCAGGGCTGGACTAGGCTGGCCCCCGGGGATGGGGGCTTGGAGAGGGCCAAAGCAAGGGGGGCCTGGAGAGTTTGGGGGTGCAACCCAGACTGGAGTCTCACGTCCATAACAAAGCATGACAGTACCTGTGCTCAAAGCCCCCGAGCAGGACAGACCCTGCACTGCCAGGGACTGGAGGGAGGAGGGGTGCTCCCCATGGAGACTTTGTGGATTCCCCATGAATCATGTCTCTCAAAATTCATGTCCACTGGAACCTGAGAATGTGACCTTATTTGGAAATTGGGTCTTTGCAGATGCCATCAGGTGAAAATAGAGTCGCGCTGGATTCGGGTGGGCCCTAAATCTAACAGCTGGTGTCCTCACGGGAAGAGGAAATTCAGACACAGGAGACAGGGAGGAGGAAGCCACTTATAGACAGAGGCAGAAATTGGGCGATTGCCAGGAGCCACCAGAAGCTGGAAGAGAAGAGGAAGGACCCTCCCATGAGGCCTCCCTCCGGAGGGAGGGAGCCTGCCTTGCCCTCACCTGGGTTTTGCACTTCCGGCCTCCAGAACTGTGAGCTGTCACATTCCTGTTGTTTTGAGCTATTCCATTTATGGTAACTTGTCATGGTGGCTGGAGACACTAGCATGTCCCCCTCATGGGCTGATCCTGCCCCCTCGTGTGTTTTGTTGCATGTGCAGGACACGGCAGCCCACAGGCAATGTGACGTCTTCGTCCCCCCAGCCCACCTTGAGGCCTCAACCGCAGCTCCCCAGGGGCCCCAGCACCTGGCCGGACACACGCGGTAGGTACTTGATCATTTACTCCTGGTACTTCGTTTATTGCAAAATAATTCACTTTCACCCTGAACCTTCTAAGGAAATCCATCTCTGGGGCCGTGGCTGCACCCCTTCCCGTCCTCCACCGTGAACTCCACAGCCCCTAACCTCCTGGCGCAGACCCGGGCTGGAGGTGGCTCTGAGCTGACAACCATGGGTCCCGGCCAGCTGGTGGGGTCTGATCAGAAATGTCCCTTATGGTCTATAAAAACGAGAAAGCCCTAAACAGAGAAACCCTGCCTTCTTCGGAGCTGAGACTTGAGTAGAATTCACTTTCCCACTCAAGGGGAGAGATGATTTATAAGAAATCTGGAGGCCAGAGAGGTCGGTCTGGAAAGCAGGCTAGACAAAATAATTTGTCAGAAAGTTCCCAGCGACTGTCTGCAACGGTTAGAGTGCCGTGTGCTTCGGGCCTTTCCCAGCGGGGATGGGCCCTGGGTGGCTGCCCGCGTGGTTTGGCTCGGAGCCGAGGGGACAGGCAGCGTCTGTCATTGTCACAGAGCCAGGGCTGCCCCCCATGAAGGGCCTGCCGCTCCCAAACACACACCTGACATCCTGGGTGAATTTTGGGCTCGTGGTCCTGCCTCTCTGAGCTCAGTGTGCTGCGGACCCAGTGGGTGAGGGGCCAGGAAGATGGTGAGAAGAACATTGAGTTATCAAGCTCAGTGGGTCCCTGTCCTCGTGGGGAGTCGGGGAATCCTGGAGCGGAGCCTTGGGATAAGCCAGGGCTGGGTCTTCACAGGGCAGCGGGGCCCCGGGGTGACAGATGACCAGGTGGACCCAGCCCCTCTAGCCCCAGCTGTAGCAGAACGGCGGCACGGTGGGCTCACCATCCCGCGGAGCTGCCGCACAACCCACAGGCCATGTGGCGGAGACAGCTGGAGCACCCAGGGCCAGTGTCCGGGTTTGAGAGCCGCGGCCTTGCTCTGGGGCCCCCGGCAGTGACCCACAGCCTGCTGCCTCCTCGCGCAGGACCCAGCCCGGACACCACGACTTCCCTCCACGGAAGCATCTGCTCGCTGGCAGAGCCTCCCGGGGAGCAGAGCACGTTCCCACTTAGGGGGCCAGTGCAGATGAGTGGGTAGCAGTTGGACAGCCGCGAGTCCCTGGAATCGCGGAGATTCCCCGACGCACCGCGGTGGCCATCCCGGCACTGGCCGCGCCCACAGCCTGCTGAGCGGATCCCACCGGCACCTGCGGACGCCGTGCCTACTGCGGCGCGCTGAGCTCGTGGCAGAAATAACTGAATGTATCATGTGCCCCACGCCCTGCATTCCCCAGTGGACGCCGACTTGGGGCCTCTCCTAGGCACGGTGGGTGAAAGTCTCAGTTTGGAAAAGAGAGTGTTTTTCCCCTTTGTGTGAGTCACTTTCTCAGAGCGTGGAGAGGGGGCCGGGCGGTTCTTATCTTTGAACCCCATGTACTTAACGCTTATTAAAATCAATACCATCCATTAGCCGGCAACGTTTCCATTTTTAATCATCTATTGATATACGGCCTGTGCTTTTATAGGACTAAACAAATTTCCGCTCTCCGTACCCTTCTGTAGCCCGGGGCAGGCGGGTGCGCGGCCGCGGGACGTAAATGTTTATTTACTGCCCTGCTTCCTGATTGAGAACATACCTGGTCCACGGCCTCAGATGGCTTTTACACGGGGGACTTGCAGCCACTTCCTGTTCTCCAGACACACAACGCTGTTTGTAAGGAGCGTAATGAATGCGAGGTATTGTGGACGCAATCGCCAGCCGGGCCCAGCCCGGGCGGGGCGGCGGAGTGGTGGGGAGGGTTTATTATTTGCTTATCCATCCACTTGGTTCTGGGGGCAGGGCGTGCGTCCCAGCTGCAACGCCAGCACCACTCTGCCGCGCGCTCCGGGCTTGGCGGGCACCCTCTCGGGAGCATTTGGGAAGGGAGGGAGGACCTTGGGGAAGGTCTCACACCTGGGAATCCCGGCAGGGCCAGAGGCCGTCTAGGGGGTGCTCCCTCTGTCCTGCATGTCCCCGGAGACTCAGTCCACAACCCCTCCCACCCGTCCCAGACATGTCGGAGCACAAGGAGTCGGGGAAGGGTCCACAGACCCACCAGCACCTGGGCGGCCAGTCTGGATGGACAGCTGGGGTCTGTTGTCAGGGCCCGAGCACCTGGGGCCAAGGGGCTCCTGGGCTCCCTGTCTGCGCTGAGCCTTCCAGCTGCAAATCTGCTAGTCTGAAAACGTCTTGGCAGGAATGAGTCCTCGGCCACAAGTGTGCTTGCCTCTGAGTGCCCCCCAGGAGGTGAAGCTGTCTTCGTCTTGCAGACACTAGAACCATCAGGCCAGTGTTCACAGCGGGGCCAGGCGCACATACTCAGGGGTCTGGGGAAGGCCGGAGCAGAGGACTCAGGAGACACGTTGGGGAGGAGGCTCGTCCCTCTCAGCAGTCTCAGGCCTGGCCTCAGAATTAGCCACTCCTCCTGCGCCTGCTGGCCCGCATGCTGGGGCCTAGCCAGCTGGGACCCCCGCCACAGGCTGGCATGATCCAGATGCCTGAGGCAGACTCCAGGGGCAGGGCTGCTGTCCCCGCTGTTCCCGCTAGGGGCCCAAGGCACAGAGCTGGGGGGACACCCAGGCCTCAGCCACCAAATGGTTGAAGTTCCAAAGACTCCCAGGAATGTGGGGTGCCCAGGGACCTCCTGGAGGGGGCTGCGCGGGGCACAGGGTGGCCAAGTTTCGCATCTGTAGAATCAGTTTCATTTCTGCCTTTTTTAATTTTGCTTTTTCATTTTTACACCACTTGGTGGTTTGTGGGGAAACAGAGTCCCACTGCTAAAATACATAGAAAGGCGTTGCCTGCTGACACGCCACACACACGTAGGGACACCGGCCTGGAGAGGAGGCCCAAGGCCCAGCCCGGGCCCCACAGTAGAGTGGACAGGGGTCTGTCCCTGAGTCCCAGTCCCCACCCTCGGCTGAGGGTGTAGGAGGGGTGGGGTGGGCTCCGATCCCACTGTGCGCTCTCGGGGTGGCAGACAGACCCGCAGGCGCAACGCTGGCCACCCAGTGCAGGACACCCGGTCCTGGTGAGCAGCGGCTGCCGCGGCTGCGGGTTGGACGCACGTCTGTGATCGGTGGCGTCATAAAACGCCTTCTAATGAAAGTAACACACGGCAGAGGCGCGGGCAGCCTGGACGCGGGCTGCGTCCTGGAGAAAGGCTTGTTAAAATGCATAATGAGAGACATACAAATCCCCAATATCGGGCAAAGCTGTTGTTAAATCCCTTAATGATAGCGGCATTTTCTCTGGTGCACCGCGCGGTTCGTTGTAAACCCCCGTGGCATGGCAGGGGGATGGGAGCTGGGGGCAGCGTGGAGTGGGGGGCTCTGGAAGGGCCTTTTCTGGCGGCCCAACCCGGGGGCCTAACCTGTCCCCAGTCCTCAGCTCCTTTCCTGCGGTGACTAGATGGGCACCCTAGCCCTGGGACCACCGGGCTGTCCCCCATGGCCCTCGGCAGCTGCACCCAGACGCGGCATGGAGGGCCCGTTGCAGCCGGCCCCGGGGGACACTGCTCAGAATGCCCCACTCAGAAGGGCTCTGAGTGGAAATCCAGTCCCCAGATTTCCCTGGCATCATCGTGCGAGCCATGAAGCATCCGGCCCAGAGCTTTGTGCCGCAGCAGCGCCCCCAGAGCAGGGCGCGGGTCTCTGAAGCCTGGGCCCACCACCTCACACGGGCCTGGTCTCCTGGTGCTCGGATTTTCAAGGTTTGGAGGGTGGGAGGCAGGATGGACCATGGCCGGGCTTTTGGATTGGGAGAGGAAGGCCTGGGGGGCTCAAGACATGTGACCTCGGGTGGATGTGGCCGTTCTGCCTCCCGAAAGCCTTTCCCCTTCTGGAGACGGGGCCCCGCGGCCCTCTGGGGAGGTGCCCTGTCCACGCCCGAGCACTTGCCACTGTGCTTCTGTGGCTGCTGACAAGACCCGCTGGGCCCTGTGCTCCTTCGGGGCCCGAAGCCCGGGGTGCGGGGGGTGGCTGAAGCCCCCCGGCTGCCACTGGAGCCCAGACAGTGGAGGGGGAGGGGCGGAGCCGCCGCCAGGCTCACGGCAGTTTCCACACTTCACACGCAGGGAAAGGCTCTTCGTGGACAGACAACACCAGGCACACCCGAGCTGAGCGCCTCCCTGGGGCGCGATGCACCCCCCAACTCGCACGGACCTCCCTGGGGACAGTGCCAGGGTAGTCCCCTCTCCCAAGGCTCTGCCACGCTGGTCCCCTCGGAAGTTCCCCGAACATCTTCCCAGACGCCTGGTAATAGGCCCCGCGAGGCCCCAGGGCCGGGCTGGCTCAGCCTCAGAAACTCGGGGCCCCAGGTCTGTGACACGTTCTCGGGTGGCCAGATGGGGCGGGAGCCGGCGGGCTGTGGGCTCCTCACATGTGAAACCCAGGCACGGCTTCGCTTGGGCTGTCCCGCACCTGCGCCGGGGCCGCGACCCCTCCCGAGAGAGGGGCAGGAAAGTTCCCCAGCGGGGGCTGAGGCAGCTCCCCAAAAGGCCACATCCCAGAAACTGCCAAGGTTGAGGTTCAGAGCCCTGACCGGCCCTGTGAGAGGAGAGGCCGGGCTGCGTTGAGACCCCTGACCCCAGTCTGAGGGTGGGTGTGTGGCCCTGCCTCCCTGTGCCTCAGTTTCCCTACCTGTGCAGTGGCCGTGAGGAGTAAGGACTTTATCCCCGGGCACAGGGCAATTGGGAGGCATGGATCCCTGATATTCAGATGTTCTTACTGGGGGCTTTTATAGCGACCACTTCCGAAGGGCCCTCGGCGTCCACATCGGGAAAGACGGATTCACTCTCAGCACCACACCTCGAAGGGCCTCCCGGCAGGGCCTGGGGCACAGCCCCCCGCAGAAGGAACCCTCTCGGGGAGGACCTTGGTCAGGGCACAGTGTCCTGGGGGGCAGGTAGCTGGGGCACCTCTGTCCAAGGAGGTGTCCTTTGTCCACCCACACGGGGGTTGGACCAATGTCGTGAGGGGACCCTGGGTGAAGCTGAGACGCCTCAGCCCTTCCCGGGCAGCTCCCAGCTGTAGGTCGCCCTGGCCGGCTCATCCTGAAGCTTGTGCCCACTTCGGCCACCTCGGGGGACCTCTTGGGTGCTGGAGTGATGCCCCCTCCCTGCGTGTGCCCCCAGCCACTGCCAAAGGGCGAAGCCAAACGGGCGGAGAGGGAGGATGGGGGCGTGCGGGCCATGGGTGGCGTCCTCTTGCCTTTGGTGCGGCCCGGCCACGCACACGCCGCTCTTGGCTGGATTCCCCGCCCAGGGCAGCGGTTAAGCAGGCCTGGAGGGCCCAGGTGTGGATATTTTTAATAGTCTGTGACCTGCCATCCACTCTTGGCTGGGTGTTAATGGCCAAATGTTTTGCAAGTAAATTACCAGAAAGAATTATTCCTGAGAGGCAGACGTTCGTGGGAAGGTGTTAAACAAATGGACGACTGGCAAATGCGGGTCTCCCTCCCTCCACCGTCCAGGCTCAGCGGCCAGGTGGCCAGAGGCCGGGCAGACCCGCTTCTGAGGCTTGGGCAGGGTGGGGGCCGGGGACAGAGGGTAGTGGCCCCCGTGAACCTCCCCCAGCAGGAGCCGCTTCCTCGGAGGGAGAGCCTGGCGTGAGTAGCAAGAAGCTTCTGGAACCCCCCAGGGGTGCCAGGCGGAGGGACCTCAGTCCCCACGGGAGGGTGGTCTGGCCACAGCTGGGGGGTGGGGGCTCTGGACTGCCCACCTTGCCCATTAGAGGCAGCCCCCAGCCCAGAGTGTGCTCGGACCGCGTCTTAGGACTTGCCTGAAGGACAGTCCGTGCCCACCCGCCGGAGCAGGGCCCGAGCACCGGAGGAGGAGCGGCAGGGTGGGGGTGGCGGCCAGGCTGGCCTGTGCTCCAGCCAGCCCAGGGCACACAGTGCCTGGAAGACAGGGCAGAGGCCCGGAACAGGGCTTTCTTCCCTCTGTGGGGCCCGTGGAGGAGGCCTGGGAGAGGGGTGCCTGCCGGGGCTGCCTCGGCACCGGCCGGCCAGGAGGGCAGAGGGATGCCTGGAAGGACCCCGCTCTCTGAGGACCCGCCTGTCCTTGGAGGTGATCAGCAAAGGTTTGTCCCTGACCAGAAAGGAAGATGCTGGCAGGGACCCGGGCTGAGCACAGCAACGACTTGTCACACATACCTGGGCGGGCCCCGTGGAGGCTTCCGGACGGGCACAGGGCCTGGCACCAAGTGGAAGGGATTCTGGGGCTGTGGCCCTGGCAGGGCTGGGGGGCAACTGTGTGAGCTGCTACCATATGCCATCCCGAAAGCGGTAACCGCCCTGGGGGAGCTGTCGCAGGGACCTCTCCCAGCAGCCCACTCTGCACCAGCCCCTCCATCTCTGGCGTCCCTGGCACCTCCCGCTTTTCAGCCCCAGCCTCGGCTGCCTGGGGAGCACCGTGGCCGGTGTCAAGGTTTCCCTCCGTGGCTCCTCCGTGGGCTCGAACAGCTCCACGCTCCGAGTCTCCGCGCAGCAGCTGCTGGGTGGCAGCCCTCGCCCGCTCCTCGGAGCCTGAGCCTGGCGGGAAGGCAGGGGCACTACCAACCCCAGCCCAGGGGAGGCCCGGGCTGCGGAGGGAGTGTGGGCGAATTCGCAGACACAGGCCCTGGGCCCTCGGCCAGTCCTCTGACCAACTTGGGCCTGTTGTCCCCACCTGTGGCGTGGGGAAGGCGCCCATCTCGGGGCTTTTGTGAACAGGGAGTGAAGCACCGTTAGGGCGCCTGGCCCGGCGTGGCGCGAGGACGTGCAGAGTGCAAAGCCAGGCACGAGGCCATGGGGCTGCCCGTGAGTCCGGGTTCCGGAGCCCCTGGTTGCTCTCCAGGGCCAGGGCCCAGCAGACTCAGGGACACCAGGGGAGACCTGCGCCCGGCCTGGGCCTGGACAGCAGGCACGGCTGCCACAGAGGGGAGGACGCGGCCCCGTGTGGCCCTGGCTGAGGGCGCCCTGCAGAGGGGCCTGGTGGTCAGGCAGGAGGAGGCACGGTGGGACACGCTGGCCGGGCAGACCCGAGGCCACTCTCCACAGGGCTGGGAACAAACCCTTTGCCCTCCGTGTGCGGACTCAGCTCTGCGTCTTTAAGGCACTAATGGGCCCTCTTAAAAAAATGACAGTTTGCTCGCACACTAACAGGTTCTCGTCTGACATCAGCAGGGAATCAAAGATATTTTATTATTTGGAAACTCCATATAGGGAAAGCAACCTTGAAAATCTGTCATTGCTCCAAAACCCACACCTCCCCTGGGAGTTAATTATTTTCTTAAAATGCAACTTGTACTGTTAGTTTAAAACATTCCAACTGTGTTCACACTCTTTAAATCTTCAGTAAACCTTAGAGTTTAAATCACTTGCAGATAAGAGTAATTCTATTAGGGAGAGCGGGGAGCGAACCCTCGGCAGAGGTGAAATGGGATGAAATAAAAAGGCCATTGACTTGCGGCTCCGTGGGCACCTCCCGCCCTCACCGCTCAGGGCAGCAGCTGCGCACGAGCCCGGCCGGGTCAGTGCTGTGCCGGCTAGGGCGCCCACCCCGGCTCCTGGAGGCCGGACACAGCCCCTGAGCGCCCACTTGGCCCTGGGGGTGCTGGGCTGGGGTGGGCAGCCTTGGGGGTCTGCACTGGTTTCCCTTCTCACCGCCAGCGCTGTGGGTCAGATGTGGCCTCTGGCGCCCAGGCCCAAGAGCACCCCATGGACCACCACTGAGACTGGTTCTCCTCTGAGGGGCCCTAAGTCCAAGGAAACAAGAATGTTGCTGGCCTAGGGAGGCTCTGGGAGGTTCTGGGCTCCCGAGGGGTCCCCTTCTCGGTCAGACACCCCTCCAGCTCAGGGGCTGCCTGCTGCCCTCAGGGTGACACCCGTGTCCTGAAGTCTTGCTTAGCACCCGGGCTGGCCACCCACCCCCTCGGCACCCTGTCACCCGGGGGTGGAGGTGCCTCTTCCTCCCAAGGCCTGTGTGTTGCCCCACCCAGCACTCGCCATGCGGGACTATGGCTGCCTGGACGCTGGTCATCTCCCCACTGGACTGAGACCCCCGCCCCCAGGCAGGGCAGCCGAAGTGCCCTGGACCCCTCCAGGGCATGCACAGGCCCAAGCAGGGTGCAGCATATGCTCATGGAGGGCACACTGGGGAGGAGGAGACAGCGGACTGTGTGGCAGGGACATGTGCCCCTCATGCCAGCTGGCAGCCCCATGTGCTGGGCTGGAAGGCCTGTACACACGCAGCGGTGGCACAGTCACCATCAGAGCCTGGCATGTCCTGGAGGGCCCAGGCACCCCACCACCCCCATGGGCATCCCAGCCTTCAGTGGGAGTCGCTGGGCAGCGAGGGCACTGGGCTGCCCAGCAGGGCGGGGGGCACAGAGAAGGCGGAGTCAGCGCAATGTGGCTCAGGGCCGCCTTGCTGGCTTCCCGGGGGGGCCTGGCCGGGCTCTGTGCCCCCCAGGCGCTGCTTCTGCAGCCCTGGGCCCACCTTCTTCCTCGGGGAAGGGCGGAGTGGGGCAACCTGCCCTGGGACCCACTCGTGCTTCCCCACCTGGGATCTCCCCACCCCCAGGTCTTCCCTCCCCAGCATCACAGAGGATGATGAAGGAGAAACAAGCCTAGGAAGGGACACAGAGTGACCAGTGAGCTCCCGGCAGCTTTGGGGGGACATAGCCCATCGCACACCTCCTGGCAGCTCTGGAGGGGGCACCCAGGCCTGGCTGTGCGCACAGCATTAGTGTATGTGTGCAGAGCCCAGCCCCCGCCAGGGGTATCTGGGTGTCCGGAAGACCGAGTCCAGGAGCCCAGGGGGCGGCCCTTGACTTCCTAGCTCTGTCAGGCTCCGCGTGGCCGGGTCTGGCTGCCGACCCTCCTGGCCCGCTGCCTGCGCGCCAGCTGCCTCACAGCCGTCAGCCCCTGGCTGCCCTGCCGGGCGCTGCAAATGCTTCGCGCCCCATTTCCAGCAGCTTTGCAGCTACTTTGGGGCGGGGGTGTTTCGGTGCCCGGCCGTTGGCCCGTGTCCCTCTCTGTCAGCCACTCAGAGGGGTCGTGTGTGCCCTCCGCAGTGGTAGGAGCACACCTGCCACACCCCCATCCCCGCAGCCAGACCTGCCCCCACCACGAGTGGGCACCTGAGACGTCCTCCCCTGGCTCTGTCTGCTGGGCCTCGGCCAGGCTCCGTGTCGGACACGTGGACATTGTCTTCCCACCCTCTTCCTGACACCTCTCTTTTCTCAAGGAGGAGGGCTCGGGGGACATTGGGTGCACCGTCCAGCCTCCTGTCCTCCCTCTGTGTGCCAGGGCCACCCCTCCCACGAGCTAGGGCCAGGCTGGACCCAGGCCACACCTGGCGGATGCAGGCTCTCAGCTCTAAGAGGCTGGGGGGTCTCGGTGGGGAGAGGGACCGCGGCTGGCCGAGGAGGGGGGCACTGTCCCCTGTGGGACTCACCCCGGCAGGAGACGAGGCAGCTCCTCAGCGTGGAGCACCGTCCCCGGCCCCCGCGTGCCCTGGTTGTGCCTGGCGAGCCCCGCGTGGCCCTTCCGCAGGGGGCTCCAGGGGCACCTTGGTCTGGTCCCGCTCTCACCAAATAGCATTTTGATGAGTTAAGTGTGAGAGAATTAAAAACAACCCGATTAAATTTCCTTTATAAATACACATGGGTTTGGAAATCAAGGGGAAGGTGGCTTTGAGCTAATAAAACGCCGCATACATTTTCCCCGCAAGCACGAGGGGAAGGCAGCTGACGCCCCTCGCTGGACCTCGCTGAGCCGACCCCTGACCCCGCTCCCAGCCCCAGTGCCCGGCCGTGGACCATGCAGATGGGGCCAGGCGAGGAGCAGACCCTGCTGTCTCCCCACCCCGTCACCCACCGTGATGATGCCGGCACCGGTCATCTCACCCTCCTGACCACTGGTCCCATCAACGCTGCTGTGACCACCCCACTGTGCAAGGGAGTAAACTGAGGCAGGAGCAGCTGGTGGCAGGATGGCCCTAACCATTGGGCACATGGCCTCTGTCACCCTGCCCATCACCAAAGGTTTCACCAGGCACCAGGGAGCAGCCAGGTGTGCAGGAGGAGCCAGGCCCTCGGCCTCCTGCCCGCAGTCTGAGCTCCGAGAGAGCAGGGGCAGCTGGGCACACGGCCACCGGGGAGGGGTCCAGGGCAGTGGAACGTTTGAGGTCATTGGAAAGGCAAACAGAATCATTAACAGCTTCCAAAAATAACCCAGCAAGAGTGAGATTCCCAGGAGGCTCTTCCAAGCAGTGGCACTTCGACAAGGGGGGCCTGGAGGGGGCTGGCGGGGCGGGCAGGCCCCGGCCGGTGCCCCTCAGGCCGCCTGAGCTCCCTCTGCAAAATGGGCCAATGGGGGCGTGGGGAGGCTGGAGCCCCTGTGGGTCATTCGTTCCTCCAGCCCCTGTCGCAAAGGCTTTCTCTTCCACGCTCGCAGTGACGGGCTGTGTGCCACCAGGGTCTGGTAGCGCCCTGTGTCCTTTAAAAATAGCTTTGAGGGGGACAGTCGACCTATATGCAACGGTGCTGCTGAAAGTGCGCAGTCTGGTGAGCTCTGGCACACGCGTGTGCCGGGCAGCCACAGCCGGGCTGCGGGACGCTCCACCGCCCCAGCGACCCCTCACTGCCCCACCCTCGCCACGGACTGCGTGGCACCTGCCAGCGTCCCACAGACGCAGGCAGCTGCGCTCTTCTGTCTGCTTCTCCCCGGTCACCCTTGAGGTCTGCCCCGTGGTAGCGCCGTCAGCAGTCCGATCCTTCCCTGTCCCTCATGGCGCGTCTGCCGCTGTGGAATTCTGTCCACATCGCGTATCCAGAACGTCTCTATTCTCTAATCTCTATGTGGAATAGAGATTTTGAAACATATTCTCACTGGGCGTGGGGTTCGAAGGTGAAGACGCAGCTCCCGTCGCTGCTGGCGAGAAACCCGCCGCCGTCCTCGCCGCCGTCCTCCGCACCCCACGGCCCTCCCCTCGCTGCTGCCGTTCCTCCGCATGCGACGGGTCTTTCTCCTCGCTGCTGTTCGGTTTCCCTGCCGCTGGCGTTCCAGACCCTGTGCCCACAGCGCGGTCGCCCTGTGCACTGCGCCAGGCCCAGCGGCACGCCGGGGTCGCGGGTGGACGGGGGCTTCAAGGGCCCAGGCCCACCCTGAGGAGCTCAGACACGCAGGCCTGAGAGCACAGGGACGGTGGGCGCTGAGGGCTGGGGGAGGAGCGGGGGCCCTCTAGTCCCATCACCCTCTGGGGGCAGCAAGGCCTGGACGGATGCGCCCACAGCGCCAGCCACAGCCCAGGCGGCATGTGGGGGTCCTCGGCCCTTGTGTGGCGAAGGCTGCACAGACACTTCCTAGTTTTCACGATGACGCTTTCCTCCCCGCTGCCGTCTGCCCAGGTTCCTGGCCCGGCCAGGCTGCGTTAGACAGAAGCTACTGGCGCAGCCACCGCAAGGGCTGAGCATGGGGAGTCCTGAGCCTGTGCCCAGTGTGGGCGCTGCAGACCGGCCTGCTCTGCCCCTGCCCGGCCGCCTCCTGGGCAGGGCCGCCCCACCCTCTTGCCAGAGCTCGGGGGCCGAGTGCTCAGCCACTCATATGCCATTCGGGCCGCAAGGTGCCATGAGCCGTGGCAGGCGGAGGGCAGGGCGCTGACCCTAAAGAGAGGGGGCCCCGGTGCCCGGTGCTGCTAGAGGCACCTGGCGTCCCCAGGTCCCTGTCTGGAGCCTTGGGCAGGGCGCCCCGTCTGGGGCACAGGCAGGGTCCTGGCCCGACAGGTGACCCAGGAGCCTGGGGAGAAGGCGTCGCAGAGGGGGACAGGGCCAAGCTGGCTTTGGGGCCAGGGTTCCTTCAGGGACCTTCGCGGGCTGTGGGGCTGGGCAGGGGCTGTGGGGTGGTGAGGGGCAGCCCCAGATCTGCGTCCTGGCCCTCACTCCGCCCTTGCTCGCTGACGTACCACCTGCCCCTGCAAGCCAACCGCCACTGGCAGCTCTCGTGAGAGTGCAGAGGAGGCTTTCTTTGGGCTGAACGTACTCGAGTTTCCCTGCTCTGCTGGGCCCGTTCCAGGGCTGCGCGTACATGAGGCCGCGAGTGAAGAGGCATCTTTGTTTCCTTAATTTTGCCCGTTGGAAAACTCCGGTATTAATATTTATGAGAAATGACCTAATATCCACGCCGCCTGCCGTGTGTTTGCTTAACATATTTAATGTGATTTGGGGGCTGCGTGTACTTTTTAACTGCCTGAGCGGGAGGGGCCTGACCTATCCCTCCCCGCCTGCCCCTGTGGTGAGAAGGCAATGTTCTCGCCGAGGTCCTGAAAGTTTGTTTTTTCAGTGGCTTCGCAAAGGCCTCCGCGGCCTCCGGCTCCCCAGGGCCCTGCACGGCCGGCCTCCCTCCGCAGGGGCGCCCAGGGCCGGGCCGGTGGGCTGTGCACGCGTGTGCCCTCCAGAGCCGGGGCCGGCGCACACTGGGTGGGGTGGAGGTGGATGGATCTCTCCAGGAAAGGAAGAAAAAAACGTTTGAATGGTTTCTGAAAATAGCTCCTCGGGTAGTTATAAGACAGCAATTTAAATAAGTGCTTTCCCCCCGTTTCTCTTGAACATAAAGGTAATTGTTTTTGCCCCAAAATAGATGGCCAATTTTACTGTAGATTGACTTTCCTTCAACATCCTTTGTGTGCTGCGTTAGCGAATGCGGCGCTGGCAGGTAAGCCCCCGGGGGTGGCCGGGACCCTGTGCTTGGCCTGGGCCACTAGACCTGACACCAGGAAGCTGTCCGCTGGGCGAACGGGGCCAGCTCAAATTCAGCTTAGAAGCTGTGTGACTTTGGACACGTGACTTCGCCTCTCTGAGCAGCCCCAGTGTCTTCAGGGCTAAAGTAAGAACGGGAACAATAATGGTTTCTTGCTCACAGAGTCATTGCAAGGGTCAGAAAATGCAGCTGGTCCACGCCTGACCCTCCGCAAGGTCCAGTCTCCAGGGGAGCTGCCCAGAAATCCCCCAGGGTGCTCACGGGGGCTCCGTGCGGGGCCTTGGCCCTCCCTGGTGAGTCAGGACCGTGAGGCGTCTCGTCCCTCCTGACCAAAGCGGACGAGGACGCCTGGGCTTGCCTGGCTGGCCGCCTCGAGACCCAGAGGCCATGAAGCGCAGGTTGCGCATCTCTCAGGCCTCCAGGCACGTGGGCTGGGGGCAACACGGTGTCCACGGTGCTTTTGCAGGGAGACCCGTGTGCTCAAGCGCTTGCGTGATGAGAAAACAAAAGGAGCGGCAGGGACGCCCACTCCTGGGGGTGAGACAGGTGCCGTGGGGGGTCTGGCGCCAGGGCTGGGACATCCGTGTGATCCCTGAAATCCACCAGAGATGGGAGCTCTGAGTCCTGTACCCCGTGACCAGGCAGGACCACCGGCAAGTCACTTCCTGGGTCCAGGCACCAAGTTAATCACTGAAGTCCTCGCTGCAACCATCTTACAGGGTAGACATAGTTTCCCCATTTTACAGCCTGCAACATCGAGGCTTCCAGGAGTTGAGCAGAACTGAGCCCACAGCCAGCAAGTGCGGCTGGCAGATGCCTGACAAACAAAGCTGTTGTTCCTCCCTGTTCGGGGTGTGGCCAAGCAGCCCGTTCCTGGCCACCTCCAGCCCCACCGGTCCGGGCAGCTCGGGTGCCCTGGGCACCCCCCGCCCTCTCCACTGTCCACCTGCTCTTCTGCGGCGAAGGGCTGGCAACCGCAGGCCCCCCAGGGAGCTGGGCGGGGCCCGGCACGAGGGCTTAGAGAGGAGGGGTGGGGAGACTCTGGAAGGGGACCCTGACAAATGTGAGGTGCCCCTGAGCCCTGGAGCCGGGCCTGGCACGCTCATCTGAAACGAGCTCCCCACGAGG
The DNA here is from genome assembly GCA_963575035.1 of Avahi laniger. Lineage (NCBI taxonomy): Eukaryota > Metazoa > Chordata > Mammalia > Primates > Indriidae > Avahi > Avahi laniger. The sequence continues at coordinate 41,575 of CAUYSK010117181.1, forward strand.
CTCCCCCCGAGCTGCGCCCGTGGAGTGGAGACGCAGCCCCGGCCCTCGCCGCGGGTGAGAGACACGGGCAGCTGCCGCCCTGGGCCGGCCTCCTGGGAAGGGACACCAGCACGCGTGATCCATCAGCGCCAACACTTCCCCACATGCTTCTCGAGTTACACGCCGCGGGTGATGTCATAGCGGCTGCCAGCCAGCGTGCGAGGAGAAAGAGGCCCCTCTGTTCCAGACCCGAGGCCAGGCCGGCAGCTTCCCGGGTATCCGAGTCCCTTCTGCTTGGCTCCAGGGACGACAGGGGTGCTGCGATAATTGGGTTTTTCCCAGATTTTGGAAGCTATGTATACTGCTACAGAGAATTTAGAAAATATAGAAAAGCAAGGGGAGGACATAGAAAACACTCACAATCCCATTGCATGATGTGTTCTTCTAGAATTTTCTATCACATACCTCTACTTACCTGCTCACTGGCTCATCGATCTGTCAATCCTTCCTCCCTTCTTCCTCCCTCTCTTCCTCCCCCCACCATCCGACCCCCTCCCTCCCCGCCGTCCACGCATCCATCACGTCCCCAGTCAAACTGCGCGGACGGCTGATGGCCAACAGTCAATCATTCGCGCTACAGAAATGGCGTTTGCACGTGGCTCAACCCAACGGCGATTATGAATATCTATTCTCTTTTTCCTTTTCTTGCTTTTGGAAAATTTGGTTGTCCCATGCATACTGTGCCTTTGTAACCTGCTTCTGCCTCTTAGAGACATGACTACGACAATTTGCTTGAAGACCTTTTGTCTGGAAGAACCTTCAGGAAATACCCGTTGGCAACAAGGCAGGTCCCTGTGGGTCAGCAGCCCTGCCGAGGCCACTGTGTCCATCACGTGGTTGGGACAGAGGAGAGAGGAGTGTGGCCCACGTCTCAGCAGCAGGGCGGCTTTGGTGGGCACCGTGGTTTCCTTGGTTCACGGCAGCAGGGAAGCAGTTTCTATAATGAGCAGCTTGACGGCTCCAGGGCAGCCTGGGGACCCAAGGCCGAGGCTGGAGGGTGACGGCGGGGGGGCTCCCGCCTCGCCACTCCCTGCTCTGCAGCCCTGGGATGGTGACTGGGCCTCTCGAGGCCTCCGTCTGCTCTGCTGTGACATGGAGCCGCAGCAGCAGTGACCTCCAGGGAGGAGGGCGACGCTGGGCCAGCACGTCCCGCACGGGAGACTCTGTCCACCCTCATCCTTCCCACCCCCACCTGGCTCTCCCCAGCCCAGAGGGGCCAAAAACCGTGGCCGGTCGGGTGGGGGAGGAGGGGAAGGGCCCTCTCCCAGGGGTGACCGCCCAAGCTGGCGGAGGGGAGAAGCCTCAACTTCAAAGGATGTGCTCCGTGTGTCCTGTTGCCCAGCCTGGGCACTCCGCAAGTCTGTCGACGTATGACCGGTATGCAGAGAGGTGCGCAGTCCGCAAGTGGCCAGCGCAGAGGACAATCACAAACTGAGCTCCCTGCTTCATTCTCTGAGTGGATTCAGAGAGGTCGTGGGCAGCCTCAGCTCCACTACGGGCCAAGCCCACGGTGAGCGCATTGGGAGACAGGGCGCTGCTTTCTGGCGACATACGCGATGCCTGCTGGCCAGGAAATGGTCACGCCGCGGTTCCACGGATGGAATCCTGACACCCGACACCGACAGCCGTGCTTGGGCCCCGGCTGCCCAGACCCCTGAACATGCCGGGACGTGTTTCCAGCTTTGGCGTTAAAACAGGAAAAAGGTGGATGGTGCCCACAGGCACCGTGCAGCACCCGCAGTTTTGCATGTACGTGTGTGTGTCTGGGTGTGTGCGAGCATGTCTGTGTGTGAGTGTGCCTGTGTGAGAGCGTGTGTGTCTGTGCAAGTGTGTATGTGAGTGTGTGTGTGCGCCGCCGCGGGACAGCCACAGCTGACAGACGGCATGGCCCCCTCCCGGCCCTCCCCCGGTTGGCGCTCTCGGGCCCAAGTCTCTGCCCAGCGTCCTCTTCAGGCCGCACGGGCGGCTGCTCCCTCCCAGCCCGGCCACCTTGCTGCAACTGCACATCACGCAGAGGCCCCTCACCTTGCCATCGCGGGGCGGGCGGGCGAGTGCACATGGTCCACGTTAGCCGCCCCAGCGAGGCGTCCATAAAGCACCAGCCCGGCGGTCAGTCCCCGCCCCCCCCAGCCCACCTCCACTTCTAATTGGGCCGCAAAGCTGTTTAATGGTGTCTGTGCGTCTGTAGGGCTGCTCGGGGCTGAACAATGCGCTATTCATGTCCCACACAGAACACTAGTGATCCAGCTAATATCTTTAAGCTAAAAAACAAGGCTTAATTGGAACAGATGCTGCAAATTCCAGTGCAAAAGGCCAGCTCCCATGTGATCTAAACCAGGTATGTGCCAGGGGTTCGATTTTAATAGCGGCTTTTATTTTTTTATTGGCATGTACAAAACTCCCTGGTACGCTGTGCAGCCGACCAGCGGCGGGTCTCAGGAAACCTCCGAGGTGCACGGCCTGCAGCGCTCTGTGCCATGTTGTTGGGTTACGATACAGAGAATCCCCGCCATTTGGCAAGCGGCTTCCTCGTGGGCGCTGGTCTCTCCTCTCCCCTGGGCAGCGGCTTTGTGGCCTTTCCGGAACCCCCACTGGCGTGTTAGACCTGAGCATCACCCCTGCCCCAGGAATGGATCGGGGCCGTCCAGCAGCCGCTGGCGGCCTCCCTGCGCCAGGAAGCCGCTCGGCCTCCGACATCCGCTGACACGTCTCTGCCCCTGCAACGGGCTCCTACGTTTGCTCTAAGACGACAGCTGTTTGACAGTGTCCTCTGATTTTAAATATATCAGCCAAGTCTCCCAGTCTAGGAGAAAACTCCCAGAACTTTGGGTCAACTGTGTTCTAGCACACTGCTGAGCAGAATGAGCTTTTCTTTTCTTGCCTTCCACTTTTTCAGAAGAAAAGAGCCAGGGCTGGGGGCCGGCAGCAGCCCTCGCCCAACCCAGAGCCCATCTCCACTCAGCCAATGGACCAGACTTGCTGAGGCCTGGAAATGGCCTTGGGTGTCTTCAAACGTTGTTTCTCTTGCAAGAGTTAAAATGAGTACAGCTTCCCGACAGTGAGGACTCCCCTTTGCTGGGACTCCTGAGCCCCCAGAATTGTTGCCGGTGGGATTTATCAGAATAAACACTTCAGAAGGGAACGTCTGCTTCAAGTAGAATTCAAGGCTGCAACACCTGCCATCCGTCCATCCATTTATCCACCCTCCATCCTTCATCCACTATCCATCCATCCATCATTGTACATTTGTCCCTGCACCCACCCATCACCACCAATGCACCCACTCTCCATCCACCCACCACCCATCCACCCATCCATCCACCCACCATCCATCCACCCATCCACCCATTCATCCATCCACCATCCATCCACCCATCTACCCATTCATCCATCCACCATCCATCCACCCATCCACCCATCCACCCATCCATTCACCCACCATCCATCCACCCATCCACCCATTCATCCACCCGCCATCCACCCATTCATCCATCCACCATCCATCCACCCATCCACCCATCCATCCACCCATCCACCCACCATCCATCCACCACACATCCTCTATCCTCCATCCTCTACCCATCCACCCATCTATCCATCTACCATACATCCTCTACCCTCCACTCTCCACCCACCATCCATCCATCAACCAACCATCCATCCAACACATAGCCACTCACCTCCACCATCTCCCCATCCACACACCCGTCCATCTACCACACATCCTCTACACACAACCATCCACCCACCATCCATCCATCCACCATCCATCCATCAATCCACCCCATCCATCCACCCATCCACCCATCCATCCACTCATCCACTCATCCACCCATCCACCACACGTCCTCTATCCTCCACCCTCCACCCATCCACCCATCCACCCATCCATCCATCCATCTACCATGCATCCTCTACCTTCCACCCTCCACCCACCACCCACTCATCCATCCATCCATCCATATCATCCATCCATTCATCTATTATCTATCCATCTATCCATCCACCCACACATCCACCATACATCCTCTATCCTCCACCCTCCACCCATCTACCCACCCATCCATCCACCCATCTATCCACCCATCTATTATCTATCCATCTATCCATCCACCCATACATCCATCATACATCCTCTATCCTCCACCCTCAACCCATCTACCCACCCACCCATCCGTCCACCCATCCATCCATCCTTCCATCCACTTCATCCATCCATTCCTCTATCATCCATCCATTCCGTCCACCCATCCACCCATGTATCAACCATCCATCCATCCATTGTTATCCATCCACTGCCCACCCACCCACCCACTATTCATCCATCCATCAATAAACACTTACTTGGCCCCTGCTAGGTGCCCACCTCTGTGTGGACCCCTTTGCGTCCTGCTGCATTCACTGCATGGGCCTTTGCAGCTGGTGGAGGGGTTCTGGGGTAGGCTGGGGGGCTTGGATCGGTGGCGGAGGCTCAGCAGAGGCCAGAAGGGCCAGGAAGTCAGTAAGTAAACTTTGCTCCCACACAGAGGCAGGGTGAAGAATGGGTCATCTGTCTGGGACCCTGCCCGGCACCTGGAGGCCCTCCCTCCCTCCATACCCCAAACTCCCCCAAGAAATCACCCCTGGAGCACTGGGCTGTGGAAAACCTCTGGATGACTGGCGGGTGAGGGGAGAGAGCTCAGCACCAGGGAACTGAGAGTCAGGGGCATTTGCTGGGGCTGGCCCACCCCCCGCACCTTGCTCTGGGTGACCAGTGCCCCCTTCAGCCAGCCCTCTGCCAGTGCCCCAGCCCAGGGCAGTGTGGGCCATGACCCCTACCAGCATTCTGTGAGCCTCAGGGCCCTGCCACCAGGCCCTCTTTGGTGGCATCAGCACAGAAGATGCCCGGGGCCACAACAGGGGTGGTCAGTGGTAGCAACGAGCAGAGCCCAGGTGGCCTGACCCTCAGTCCAATTGAGCGGGAGCTCAGGGTCGCAGCTCTTCAGGTTGTCAGCTTTTCACTGGGGGCACAGATGCCAGGTGGCTGTCAGCCGGGCTGCGTGCGCTGCATGCTTGGCGGTGTGCAGTCCTCTAGGAAGTAGCGCGTGAGAGGGACTAGGGAACTTGCTGGAAGCCAGGGTGCTGCTGGTTCATGGAGCTGGGACCAAAACTCAGGTCCGTGCCTCTTGGGACCTGAGAAATCCTTGAGGGAGGATGTACCCCCCCGACATACCAACGGGGGGAAATGTCAGCAAACACCGGGGCTGGCGGAGGTGCCCATGGCAGGGCAGCTGGGCCTCCATCCCGGCTGCCAGGGGCCTACAGGGCAGGAGAGGGATCTTGTGGAGCCTTCAGAGGTCACCTGAGTTCCCAACCTGTGGCCTTCTCGGAGGAAGTTTTAGAGTCTTTGGGCTTTGAGCAGAGTGTGGGAACAATAGGTAGAAGCCCAGACTCACACCTGAGTGTGGGTCCCCCGCCATGGACAGCCCCTTCCCTGCTCTGTTCTCGCTTGGACTCCCCTGCACTGGTCCTTGCCATCCTCACTCGCGGGTTCACCCTTCTCTGTCACAGCACACATGTGGCCTGCTCTGCGTGGCTTGAGCTCATGCTGAGAAGCAGCCACTTTGCGCCATGTAGCTGGGGTGGGCAGACCTCTCCTGGCGCCGAGGCCTGTGAGACAGGCCCTCTTGGGTCACTTTTCCTTCAATTTTCGTTTCCCTCCTGCCTGGCAACTTCATGCCCGTGTCCCTGTCCTGGTGTGGCCATGTCGGTGTTTCCTCATCTGTGAAACGCGCCCCTGTAGCCTCCACCTACTTTCCATGGGCATGTTTTGTCATTTCTATTTTTTCTTGTTGTGGCTTGTTTTTTTTTAAATGCATATTTTATTAAGAGACAACATACATATAGAAAAAATGCAAAATGGTAAATTAGCAGTTGGATGGATGTTCACAAAGTGGACACTCCCAGGTCAATAAACAGAACAATCCGGAATCCCAGATGGCCACGGGTCTCTCCCACTGCACTTGCCTTGCACACGAAGGTGGCAGCCACCCTGGCGGGACACGGTCCTTTCGCCCGTCTCCGCTCTTGGCGCGTGGAGAGCCCTGCAGCTGGCACTCTGGGGTGGGCGCCTTTTGTGCGATGTCGTGTTTGTGAGGGCGTCGGGTCGCTGCGGGAATATCACTCTTGCTCCTCCTACACTACGCCCTTGTCTAAATGCACAACTTGTTTATCCACTCTAGTACCGATAGACTGTCAAGGTGTTTCCCGGTTCAGAATATTTGGAGAAGGGTCTTCTCGACACGCTCACGGATGCCTTTCCATGTGCCCGTTTAAGGCCGGGGCGGAGCCCTGGGCGGGCTGTATGTCCCATATAAGGACTTGCAGACAGCTTCGCAAGGTGTTGCGTGGCGAATGCCCTTCTCGCAGCGTACGGGCGGCTCTCTAGCTCAGCCACGCCGTGGGCTGCGGTGGCAGCCACGTTGCTGTCCTCACTGGCATTTTCCTGATGATTGAGGCTGGGATTTTTTCGTTTATTGGCCATTTGGTGCTCTTCTCCCATAAAAGCCCCGTGCAGGACTTTTGCCCACTCTTCGATGTGGTTGCCTGTTATTCTTAGTGACTTGTACAAGTTCTCCGTGTGCTGTGGACACAGCCTTTGTCAGTTACTGCCACACGTCCTGTCTTAGGTCCGAGCCTGCTGTTTGCTGTCGTGACAGTGTTTCTAGTGGACGAAATTCCTTACTTTCCACGCAGCCCAGTTTACTGCTGTTTACCCTCCAGTTCGTACTCAGAGCTCCGTTCGAACTCCTGATGCTGGAGACCCGCCCACGGTCGCGATGTCCCAGCATATCCTCAGGGGCGTTACTGGTTTTCCTTCACCTGCGGGCTGCAGCCACCTGGAATATGTTTTCTGCATGCTGTGAGGTAAGGTTTCATCTTTTTTCCCATGTCACTGTCAAACTGGCCCAGCGCAGCTTATTAAAACCGCTCTCCCTTGCTGTGTTGCACCCCGACCTGCAGGGCCCGCGTAAGCGTCAGGTGGTCCAGACGCAGCTCTGCTCCAAGCAGGGTGGAGCTAGGCAGTCGTTACTGGAGAGAGGAGGTGGGGTTGATTCCTACGCTGTGTGACACATTACCAGAGCACCTCCTGTCTGTTATCCAGATTTCCAGGGACAGGACTCCCAGCCTAGCTTGGCTGTGTGCTCAGCTCAGGACCTCATAGGCCGCGATCGAGGTGTCGGCCGGGCTGTGTTCCTTTCTGATGTCCGGCATCCTCCTGCAGGCTCACACGGTTTGGGGCAGGTGTCACTTCCCCGTGACGGCAGAACCCAGGTCCTTGCTTCCCGCTGGCTGTCGGCCGGGGCTGCTCTCAGCTCCGCGAAGCTGCTCTCAAGCCCTCGCCACATGGCCCCCCCATCTTCAAAGCACCACGGATGCACCAGGCTCGTTTAATGTCCCCGGCCCCAGGCCTGGACTCGCCCACTTCTCCAAGTTCTTTACGGAATTTTCTCTTGGCTGATTTTGTTTCCAGAAATTGAGCATTCACGTCTTCCATTAACCCTGAAAGCAATTCCTTACTGTGACCACTTTGAGTGTGATGTCTTCCCCACGATCTGTGTCCGCCCGCCATGCCTCGCCCACGTGTGCCGCTCCTTCCCACATTTCCCCTCAGTCCCGTCGCCTCTCTCCCTCCCGCACGTCCATCCCGTTATCTCCCCGACACTCTCTGAGGAAGTCCCTTGGTGTGCCTTCCCATCGCTGCGTCTTGGTCTGTATTCAATCTGCCTGCGGGCTGTGAGCATCAGTGGTTAAATGCACTTCCTGCAGGTTCCAGAAGGCTCTTTCCCAGACGCGTCTGTCCTCTTTCATGGCGTGTTCCTTCTTCTATGCACATAGCCATTTTAAACAGGTCCTTGCTTCTGACGTCTGTGTCCAAGAGTGCTGTTGGGTAGAGTTCTTGGCAGAGGCTGATCTAATCCTGCTATCAACTTTATATGTTAAAACCTGCTCATGTTTTATAATCTTCATGGTGAGCTTATTTTGAAGAGAAAATTATCTGGAGAATCCAGAGTGGTTTTGCCCCAGAATCATCCCTGCTCTGTGACCACGCATGTCAGTGTTCCAACTGGAGTGTCCCCAACCACCTGCGTTGTGCTGTTTCAGTCCTCAGACATTGATGAGGGCATGTCCATGACAACAAGCACTGTTCTTAGCAACAGCTTTATTGAGATATAATTCACATAAATTTAAAGTATAGACTTCAGTGGGTTTTAGTATATTCACAGAGTTGTGAAATCATCACCAGGATATAATTTAAGAACATTTTCATTACTCTAAAAAGATTTCCCATTCCCATTAGAAGTGATTTCTCATTTACCTGCCCACCCCAGCTCCCAGCAACCACTAACCTACTTTCTGTTTCTATGGATGAATCTATTCCAGCCATTTCGCCATTTCTTGTAACTGGAGTCACAGAATATGTGGTCTTTGTGACTGGCTTCTCTCCCACAGTATTGACAGGGTGTTTCAAAGGCTCGTGCGTGCTGTAGCGTGTCAGCAACTCAGTTCTTTCTAATTCCAAGTGATGTTCCGTCATGCGGATGTACCGCATTGTGCTTATCCAGTCACCATTGATGGACGCTAGGTTGTCCCCACGTTTAGCCAGCATGAACATGCTGCCATGAACACTCTTGCACAGGTTTTCTGTAGGCATATGTTCTCATTTCTCTTGGGTATCTATCTAGAAGTGCAAATGTTGGGTCATATGGCAACTTTATGTTTAACTTTTTGAAGATCTGCCAAACGGTTCTTCCAAAGCTTTTGCAAAAGTGGCTGCACCATTTTACACCCCATCAGCAGGTGCTAGGGGCCCGCCATCTAGATCCTCACCAACACTTGATATTGTCCATATCATTTTTATCAAAACGAACCCAGTGGGTGCGAAGTGTATGTCACTGTGACATTGCTTTGCACTTCTCTAATTACTGATGTTGATCATCTTTTCTTGTCTTTATTGGACATTGACATATTAAATGTGTATCTTCTTTGGAGAAATGTCTACTCAAACCCTTTGCCCATTTTTTTAATTGGGTTATTGTGAGGGGTATGTTATTGTGAGGATTATTGTGAAATCACTGGATGATTTCAATTCATTTAAATGTATTGAGTCTTGTTTTCTAGCCTAACATATGGTTATTCTTTTGCATGTGGACATCTGGCTGTCCTAGCACCAATTGTTAAAAAGGACATCCTTTCTCCATTTAGTTGTCCTGGAACTCTTATTGAAAATCAGTTGACCAAAAATGTAAGGGCTTGTTTCTGGACTCTGAATTCCATTCCATTGATTTATATGTCTAGCCTCATGCATGTACCACACTGTCATGACTACTGTAGCTTTGTAGTAACTTTCCACATTGGAAGCATGAGTCCCCCAAGTTTGATCTTCCTTTTCAAGATTGTTTTGACTATTTTGGGTACCTTGCATTTTCATATGAATTTTAGAATCCTATTGTCAATTTCTGTTTTTAAAAAAAGCCAGCTTGGAATTTGATAGAGATTTCCTTGAATTTTAGATAAATTAGAGAGTATTTCCATTTTCATAAGTCTTCTGATCCATGAACATGGGATGTCTTCCATTTCTTTATGTCTTTAATTTCTTTCAGTGGTGATGTTTTGTAATTTTCAGTGTACAAGTTATGACTATTTTTTGTTAAATTTATTCCTAAGTTTTCATTCTTTTTGAAGCTATTATAAATGGAATTGTTTTCTTAATTTCATTTTCAAATAGTTCATTGCTAGAGCGTAGAAATATAATTGCTTTTTTGTATATTGATCTTATATCGTGCAACCTTGCTGAACTTATTTATTAGTACTAATAGTTTTTGTTTTTATTCATTAGTATTTGCTATATACAAGATTGTGTCATCTGCACGTAGATATGATTTTGCTTCTTCTACAATCTGGATGCTTTTCATTTATTTTTCTTGCCTAATTATGTGGGCTATAACCTCAAGTACAAAGTTGAAAAGGAATAGACATCCTTGTCCTGCTCCTGATCTTAAGAAAAAAGCTCTCAGTGTTTCACCATTAGGTATATTAGCTGTGGGTTTTTCATAGACGTCCTTTATTGGGTTGAGGAATTTCCCTTCTATTCTTAGTTTTTTGAGTGTCATTATCATGAAAGGGTGTTGGATTTTGTCACATTTTTTCCCTGCATCTCTTAAGGTGATTGTAATGTTTTTATCCTTGTTTCTAGCAACACGAGTGTATTAGACTGATAGATTTTTATATGCTGAACAAGCCTCACATTCTTGGGACAAGTTCAGCTGGTCATGGTATGTAAGTTTTTTTATATGTTGTTGGATTTGAACTGCTAGTATTTTTTGAGGATTTTTGCATCAGTATATATAAGGGATTCTGGTCTATAGTTTTCTTTTCTTGGGATGTCTGTCTAGTTTTTGTATCAGGATACTGACTTCATAGAAGGAGTTCTTCTATTGTCGTCTCTGTCTTCTGACAGTTGGACCATAAAATGTTTAGGTGAGGAGCTCTTTGAGTTTATTCTATTTAGAGTTTATTGAGCTTCTTGAATGTGTAAATTCATGATTTCATCAAATTTGGGAAGTTTTGGGCCATTATTCTTCACATTTCTTCCTCCTTGCTCTCTGTTCCTTCTGAAACTCCCAGTGTACATACACAGTCACGCTGCGTAGTGTCCCACAGAGCTCTGCGGCGCTACTCATTTTTGTCTCTGTTCCCTGGACAGGACCATTTTGGTTTACCTGGCTTCAAGTTCACTGGTTCTTCTGCCAGTTCACATCTGCTGTTGAGCTGATCTAGTGAATCTTTCATTTTAGTTATTGTACTTTTTAATTCCAGAATTTCTGTAATTTCTGTTGCTTTATTGATATTCTCTATTTGGTGAGACATCATTTTCATACTTTCGTTTAGCGCTTCAGACATGATTTCCCTTAGTTCCGTGAACATATTTATAATCGCCGATTCAAAGGCTTTGTCTGGTAAGTCCAGCACCTGGGCTTCCTCGGGAGCAGTTTTTATTGACTAATTTTTTACCCTATCTATGGGCTATGCTGTTGTGTTTCTTGGCATGTTTCATAATTTTTGGCTGAAGAGTGGACAGTTTAAATATAATGTGACAACTCTTAAAACCAGATTATCCTCCCCTCAGAGCTTTGGTGGCAGCTCTTTGTTCTTGCTGCGATTTATTTACTGAGTGGCTGTCCTATCATTCCACAAAGTCTGCATTCTTTATCACGTCTGGCCACGGAAGTCTCCGTTCAGCTTGCTTGGTGGCCAGTTAATGTTTGGGCAGGGATTTCCCTGAATACCTTGGAGCAGTGAGATGCCCAGATTGTGCGGAGGTGATGTCAGTGCTCCAGCAGGCAAGGTGCAACCCTGCCTCAGCCGCCGCTTCCTCCCTGAGTAGAATCCCAAGGTCACCCAGAGGTGGGAGATGGGGACCTTCTGGGCCTTTCCTGGGCATGTGCACAGCGCTACACATGCACGTGGCCTTCCAGAGTCCCAGAATGTGTGGTTGGAACTTCCCCTCCAGTGAAGTGGCTGTTGCTGCCACTTCTCTTGGCTGTCACAACCGACAGGCTGTGGGCTTCCAAGGCCACCGCACAGCTGGGGAGAGGGAGATGGCCTCTGAGGGCCTCGCTTCCTATACTAGGAGCCCATTTCTAGGCCCCTGATACCGAGACCAGCATCTGGGAACCAGCCCCACGCAGCCCCAGAATTAGCTCACACAATTACTATTTTGGGTCATGTTATTCATTTTGGGGCCTCTTGAAATTTCCGTTACTCTTCTGCAAGCTCAGCTCTCCGTTTAAAGGGTGTGGATCATATTTTATCTGGCATGTCTGAGCTATTTTTTTTTTTAAAAACAGGTGTGTTCTCAAGTTATCGTGATCAGAATACCCGTGGCAAAAGGAACTCTTTCCATATTTCAAAACTCACGCAGACATGCACATGTGCACTGCCGGAACGCACCATGTAAAGGCAGGAAATATCAAGCCGTGGCGAGGGGGACGTGGGTGGGAATCTCGCATGCAGGCAGCACAGAGCCTGGCCTGGGCCCGGGGGTCTCCAGGTACTTCCTCCTCCACCTGTGGCCCACACTGGAGTATCTGATGATAGGAGAGTGGGTGTTTGGGCTGCTGGCAGCAGAGCTAAGGGACCCTGAGCTTCCAGCGTCCACCCAGGGCTGCCTTTGCTGAGCAGCTGTCGGGAACCCCTGGGACTGCCGTTAGGGCCCCAGACAGCACCTTGCACATGTGTCCACCCCTGGCACTCAGAGACAGTGATCAGTTCTCAGGCCCAAGGGCAGTGGGGAGTTGGTCAGGGGGAGTGACCTGAGACGTGGGCCTGACACACCCAGCCCAGACGGACGGCCCAGCCCTTGGCCAGTTGGTGGTGCAGACACTCCACGCCTGCCGGGTGCTGCAGATGGCAGTAGCCAGACCTTGCTGTAGGGTCCTGGTGGTCCGACTGCAGCTCCTCCGTGGAGGTCTCTTGTTCTACCACTTGGGTTGTGCTGGCCACAAGTCTGCAGAGGCAGAGCTGACTGGTGCCACGGCCTGGACATACCACAGGGCCCTTTCTGGCTTTGGGCCTTACTGAAAACTAGCCACCTTCCGTGGCAGCTGAGGCAGAGGCCAGATCGGCATTGCCACGCGCAGAAGGTGCTGCCTCCAGAACTCCTGACCTGGCTTCGTCCTCGGTGGCAGAAAGTCCAAGATGTAGCAGCTGCCTTTGGAGGGGATGTCCTTGCACACCCTGCACCGCTGGACCCCGAAGCTTGCCTGACATGACAAGCCCCTCCTCGGGCCCACGTACCTCAGCGGCCCCCAAACACCTGCCACTTCCAGCTCACCGGCTTCGGCAACGTGCCGGACCACGCAAGGCTCCGTGGCACACGCAGGCGGTGCGCGTGCCTTTGCGCCAATTACGTCAAAGGGCAGGAGGATTAACAGCCCCGAGCAGGACTGGGTGTACCTGGTGGTCCGTCCCATGAGTACGTGAACAGCTTTTGAGCCTCACTTTGGGACGGCTGTGGAAAAGAGTTGGCCACGAGGTGGCCATGAGTTGACCACGAGGCGCGTAGCCGAGGGCCTGTGCTCGTCAGTCAGCTCTGGCCACCTCTGGCTTCCCAGGTGCGGCTGGGGCTGTTGTTTGGTGCGGTTTGTGGCCGGCCACTGTTACCACGGCCCATCCAGTTTTCACAGGGGCACACTGGTGAGTTACGTGAGGGTGTGACAGGGCTGAGCAGGGGGGCACGTCCCCCGTTCCTGGAGTGGACAGACTCAGAAGAAGCAAAACCCTGCCTTGGTTCCCCAATCAGCAAAGCAGATCTACAAGTGTAGGAATGGCCGAGTGGTGGCCACTGAACTGTCCCCCAGGCCTGCCCCGGCCAGGATAGTAACCTGACAACGGTAGAAAATGCCGTGGGGAAGGGGGGACATTAGAGCCGCTTCAGAGAATCGAGGGAGGCGGAGGGGGCCGTGTGCCGCCAGTGTCAGCCCCTCCAACCGTGTGCGTGCCCTGGGCCGGACTGTGAGTCGTCAGCATGGAGGGTGCTTCGGGGAGAGTCCGGCCCAGAAACCCCAGCTCCAGGGCTTGATCCTGGGGCCACCGCAGAGCAGAGGTCTCCTGTGCACACGGGTGCCCGCGCTCAGATTTCCTTTGTGCCGAGTCATCCGCACGCAGGAGGGGGACTGTCCACCCAGATGAAGTGCACACACAGAAAATGGTGCAGTGGCCAGCATGCTGCCAGGGCTCCCAGGCTGCGGGGCCACTTGATAAGACCCTCCGTGGGGACACTGCTCTTCCCTAGAGCCCCGCGTCTGGTGGCCAGGACCCCTGCTGCGGCTGCATGAACAGGCAGCAGGGGAGGGACTGGTGTGAGGGGACCTGTGCCCCTGGTGCAGGACCCACAGCTGCCCTTGGCCCAGCAGGTCCTGGATGCCGAGCCTGGCTGCCTCCCAGCTGGGCTTGGATGGGGCGCATCCCCCCACAGGGACCTCTTCAGTGTACTGTGTCGAGGCTGGTTGAGAAGACCCCAAGCCAGAGAGCCTGCACTTGGGCTGAACAGAGAAATGGGAGGAAGGTGGTCATTCCGCCCGGGGCCTCTGCCACGCCGCTCCCTCCCTGGAACGTGCTGCTTCCTGGTCTCCCGGGCACCTCTGCCTCGTCATGAGGTCAGCTGAGGCTCAGCGGGATGACTCTGCCCGCCCGATTAGCAAGCCCTCAGTGCAGTCCGTCCCCTGACCCTGTTTCATTTTCTGGGCACACATCCCCCCTGACACCATCTTGTTTTGAATTTATTGATGCCTCCTGCCCACCCCCCACCCCTGATGGCAGGTCAGCCAGGCTGGCCCGTCCGGCTTGTCCCCACCGGTCTCAGTGCCTGCACAGGGACCTGGGCACACAGCGTACGTTGTCCAGTGGAGATGGCGGCTCTCACAGAGGCTGGGAGCAGGTGGGGAAGGCGCTGAGAGGTGCAGAGGCCCCTGGGACAAGGGGAGGCCTGGCCTTGTCCACACTGAACTAAATCCTCAAAGACTCGGCCACTGAGCAGACAGCCAGGGAGGGGGCGTTTGTGCTTTATTTCCCGTTATGCTGGGCAAACGAGAGCCGCCACTCTTTCCTCACCACGGCAACACTGCCCCCAGCCTGCGGACCCCTGTCCCAGGGCCCTGCCTCCCTCCAGACCCTCTTTCTCTAGCGCTGGCAGCTCCAGTGAACGGATCTCGCTGATACCTTGGGAACTTGGTGATAAGACTGGAGCGTGAGTAATTTTTACCTCTGCACTCTCATGGGAATCCCAGCGCAGTGTGGATGTTGCGAGTTTGTGCCGACTAATTTTCCAGTCGCCGCTCTCCGGGGAGTCTGGGCAGACGGGCAGGGGAGGGGAGTGGGACAAGGAGCCCAGTTTCCATTTTTAGGTCGAATTCCCTTTTGGAACGCTCTGGGCAAATCCTTGGCAAGGATGCAGGCAGTGGTGGCGCCCCAGCCCTCAGGCCAGCCGCCCTCCTGCCCGCGCCCCTCTCCCTCCAGTATTCCCTCCAGCTGGGGCGGGGCGACAGCTCCAATCTGGTTAGTCCCGGCAAGTGTCTTTCCATATTTAAAGACCCATAGTTGGAAAGCAACTGTGTGCACGTGATCCCTACGGAGCTTAAGATAGTAAATTCGATGGCTGGGAGCTGCCCTGGGGAGGGCCGTCCGGGTTGAGCAAAGACACATCCAGGGGCCACCCAGTTAAATTCAAATTTCACGTGAGCGAGGAAAAATTTACAGGACAGATGTGTCTTGTGGAACCTGTCAGCCTACCTGGGGGGCAGCACAGGGTGAAGGCCAGCAGCCCACCCCCCACCCCAGGCCTGCAGCTCACCTACCCTTCTGGTTCCCACGAAGGTAGGCCAGGCCACATGACGAGCCCTGACCCATGAAGTGTGAGCAGAAGCGACGGTGCCACTGACGACCAGAGGGCGGCTGTGAAGCGCGAATGCGTGGTCCTCCTGTGTCCGACGGCAGCGCGTGACCCGGCGGCTCCCCAGTCCCGGCTCTGCGTGAGTGTGCGGACCCGAGTGCTGACTCAGTACGTAGAAGGACTTGTCCCGGGACTGCCAGCGCCAGAGCCTGGCCCAGCCTTCCGCGCCTGCCTCCGGTGGAACGGCGGTCCCAGACCAGCTGCTCGGCAGCTCTTACTGCCCGAATCCCTCATGAAAGAAAGGAGAATCTGTAACTGCTCACACGGGAGGCCCAGAGCACTGAAGGGAGAACATGAAGCTCCGGCTGTAGCTCCGGCCCCGCTATGCAAACCGGCTCTGCTCAGGTGTAACTCAGGTGCCGCGGAATGGCCGCCGCACCCGTCACGCCATCCCCAACCCGGCCGCGGCGTGGCTTCCTCCCGGTCCGGAGGCGGGAGCATGGTGGGGGTGGACCCTCGGGAGCCTGGTGGGAGCCCTGATAAGGTCAACGATACGTTTGCTTCTGGATAAATCTCATCCCCTCCCCCAAAACCTAAACTGTTGCTAGTTGCCCAGACCGGAAAATACAGCCGGACACAGATGGGCTGTCGCCTGAGACGTCTCTAGGGGAGAGATACTGGGATACGACGTGATGCCAAGATCCGGCTCCTTTGGGCGATTCCTCCCCTCCCCCGCACCCCCGTCCCCGCCTCCCCTCCCCCCGGAGACTCTCCGAGGCTTCTGTCACCCAAGCCAGGAGTCAACTCTGAAACGAGATGGCACCTTCTTGGTACCTTTAAGAGAAGGACCCACGGGCTGTCCTGCAAAGAGAAAAGGTCAGGAGGAGGGGAAATGGGTAACTACTGAACGGCGCGTGGGTGGGTATAGTTTTATCTCTGGGGACAGTCGGGGGCCACCGGGAAGCTACCTGCGAAGGGGACGGTGGAGCTCGGCACACGCAGGCGCCAGTCGGAGCAGACTCGGGCTGGGCTAAGCTTGAGACAGTTTGTCACGCCTCGCTGCACAGGTTCACGTGCACGTCGGGGACACGGAGGCACGTCGCAGCTGCACAGCCCAGGCTCTGATGGCTATGCTGCGAGTCTGATGAACACCACGCGTGACTTTCCCGTGGCTGCCGTAGCAAAGCAGCACGACTATGTGGCTTCAAACACAGAAGTTTATCCTTTCACAGTCTGGGACCCGAAGGCCAAATTGAGACGTCACAGTGCTGCTCCGTCTGGGGCTCGGCAGAATTGTCCGTGCCCCTCCTGGCTGCTGCTGGCGCCTGCGGCCGCAGGCGCAGCCGTCTCCGCCTCTGTTGCATGCGGCGTGGTCCCTGTGGTCTCTTTCCTTCTGAGGACACCGGCCGTCAGGCTTAGGGCCCACCCTAATGCCCTGGCCCTCATCGTAGTTTACCTGATTGCATTTGCAAAGACCCTATTTTTAAATAAAGTCACATTCTGAGGTTCCAGGTGAACGTGAGTCTTTGGGGGGGATGCTGTATACCCAGTACACGAGGGTTTGCAAATCCTTCAAAACTGACCGCGGATTTCCAGGCCTGAGTCTGCTGCAATTTCAGGCTCTTGGAACTCAGCCTCTGGTCTCCTTTGGTGGGGATAGGGGAAGGGGACAGGCCCGCCGGTGGCTCCCTCCTCCCATGGCCTCAGCCATGCTGGGTGTGTGGGGCCGGCCATCTGGGCCCTGGCCCACCCACCCATGACAGAGGCCGGGCGGCAGAGCCAGCAGAACATGCACAGTCTGGTCCACGACACGGCCCGGGGCCTGCCGCAGGTGACCGCGTCTGCGTGGAGCATGTCTGTCCAGAGACCTGGGAGGGCGCCCTGGGCTGTCCGAGGGAGATGTGTCCACAGAGGAGGGGCAGAGCTTTCTCCTCCCCATCTGGCAACCTCACATGGATGGAGACCCTTCCACCTGGAGCTGGGCCTCCATGGAGACGATAAGTCTCACCCTGCCCAAGCCTGGCTTGCAGAAGCCATGTCCGCCGTTTATACCACGAGAAATGCGGCGCTGGCTGTAGCGGCAGGTACAGGAGTACAGGGGTTAGCGCCTGCTCCCCACCGAGCACAGAGCCTTTTCTTTCTCCACTGGAGAGGGTGCGGCCCCTGAATGCAAAGCGCTCTTTCAGCACTGGATTTTAAATTATTTGAATTGAATCTGGACTCCTCCAGGCCGGGCTGCCCTGGTTATTTATCATGGGCTAAGTGCACACGGCTGTTCAGCGTCTCCAGGGACCCGGCTTGGGAGCCGCATCTGAAATGGTGTGGACTGTTAACACCGAGGCTTGGTCGTCAGGGAACGGTGGCAGGGGGCACTGGCTGCTCCTGGGACACGAAGGGCCCACATGTCCGCCGGCTTTCCTCGGGTCAGCACTTTAAGACGCAGGACAATGGCCCCTTCCTGCCGAGGCAGGCCGACCCGTTACAGCGAACGTCCCGCACCGGCTCCTCCAGCAGCGGTGACAGCGCTGGGCGGTGGGCAGAGCCGCCTGGCGCCGGCAGGGGGCGCGCACGCGCAGAGAGGCCGGTTGAGCTGCACGGAAGGGACCCCTGGGTTGGTGCACCTGGTCTGTCATCTGTCGCTGAGAGTCAGGCGGCAGGAGCTGACTGTGCCCCCAAGGACCCTGCAGGGGACGAGCGCAGCTGGTGTCCCCGCACCTCAGACGAGGCCGTGCTCCGCTGACTGCAGGGGAAACTGAGACCTGGAGCGGCTGTAAGTGGATGGAGCTATCAGATGGGGAAGCCTGGTGCTCTCTGCCGTGCTCCGGGCACTTCCCTGTCCTGCTCTGTCCGGCCTGGGGCGGGCGGCGGGGGTGGAGGCAGCCTCCTCCATGAAGCCCCAGCTGAGGTGAGGTCCTGGGTTCTCGCTCTCCCTCTCCTTTCCTCTCTTTCTCTCTCCCTCTCTCTTTGTCCCTCCCCAGGGAAGCCTGATGCCACCGTTGCCACGTTGAGGCTGCCTGGATGGCCCCACGTGGGGGGACTGAAGCTGGCAACCAAGTGAGAGACCTGAACTCCCTCACCCTCCCCGTGGAGACTTCAGATGAGACTGTGGCCTCCACCAACCGCACCCCTGCCAACCACAGCCCCCGCCACCAGCCTGGCTGCAGCCCCGTGAGGACCCGAGAGCTGCGCCCACACGAGCTGTGCCCAGACTCCGACCCGCGGAAGCTGTGAAATGCTGAGTGTCTGTTGCTGCAGGCTGCTGTGTCTGGAGTAACCTGTTACACAGCAGGGGGTGACTGATGTGCCCCCTTTTCTGTACCATGTGTGGCAGCCTCTCCCGAAACGCCTGCTGGGCCCCACCTCTCACCGGACACTACATTCCAGTCTGAGCGCCAGGGCGGGGAGCACCACTCGCTTGCTTCACGCTGACGCGGTCAGTTCTCACTGGGCAGGTGGTAGCGGTTCAACTGTGTCATCCCCAAATTCGTATGTTGAGGTCCCCACCCCACTACTGTGACCGTGACCTAAGACGAGGTCCCTGGAGAGGGTCCTGACCCAAGGTGGCTGGTGTCCTTATAGCAGGGGACCTGGACATAGACACACAGGGGGGATGCCAGGCGAAGACTGGGGTGATGCTGCCACAGCCAAAGACCCGCCAGGCGGGAGACAAGCTGGAGCAGCCCCCACGCCCCGGCACCTCCCAGGGTGCTCGACCCTGCCCACATGGGTCTTGGACGTCTGGCCTCCTGCACTGAGATGAAACTTGGTGGTTCTGAGCCCCAGCCTGCGGCACGTTGCCGACAGCCCAGGAAGGACCACACGGCTGCTGCGATTTTAGCGCCTCCTTTAACTGGTCACGTTTGAGGCCCCTCACGCTTCAGAAACGGGCGTCGGGCACCGGGGAGGGGACGAGGAAACTGACATGCGTGTTTCTGCCAGGCGACCTGGGGGTTTCTGTCCACGGTGCAGACGCGGCACCTCGGTGGGCCGGCGCCGGGGCGCGTCTCCCCATAGGCACACGGCACGCGTGTGGAGGTGGATCTGCGAGAAAACCCGCCGAGCTTCCTTTGTAACAGCCAAAAAGACAAAACAGAAAACCCTCGATAATTGAAAAATTATCAAATGGAAATTCCTCAATAGGGAGTATTAAATAGATTAGATAAAGCAGGCGACAGGCCCGAGCGGCTGTTCAGAGGAGTGACACGCGTTCCACATGCTGGCCGGGAAAAGGAAGGGCGCGGGAGGTGCCGTCAACTGCGGTCACACTGGCGCGGCAGCCTGGCGGGCGGGGGCCGCCTCTGTCCTGTGCGCCGTGTCCTTTGCTTTCACTCTTCATGTCAAACATCTGGTACCTTTGGAATCAATGATAATATTGACAGCGACAAAGCCACCCTAAAGGGGCTCAGCATGGCAGTGGTCTGCCCTCGCACCTCAGCCCACGGTGCCACCAGCCTGTCTCCAGCCTGCCCACATGTGCACCCTGCCCGGCAGAAGGGGCACGCCCCCCACGGCCCCTCCGTGTGCACATGCGGAGCAAAGGGTTTCCAAGTGCGGAGGAGCCAGGCTGCGCCGTGCACAGCCACCGTGTCTCCTGGAGGTGGGCGAAGGTCCTGCCCGGCCCCCAGGCAGTCCTCTCCCCTCTGCCCTCCTCCTTGTTCCTCTGGGGCAGAGGCACCTGGTAGCTCAGAGCATCTCCCACCGGCCCTGTTGCTGGGCACCGAGTCCGGCCCCTGGGGGTGACGCCAAGACACTGCCAGGCTCAGCACCTGTCAGCCTTGCCCGTGAGCTGCACTCCTGGCCCCGCCGGCAACAGGTGGAAAGGACAGCTCCCCCGGGGCCTGAATGCCTATGTCCCCTGCAGGGCCCTACGTGGGAGCCTGACCCCCACGCGATGACATTAGGAGGTGGGGCCTTTGGGAAGTGAGGAGGGCCAGATGGGTGGGGCCCCTGGGATGGGATTAGGGTCCTTGTGAGAAAAGTTCTCTGCCCTGTGAGGACACAGCCAGGAGACCCCTCCCCAGAACCAGGGCTGCTGGCACCCTGGCCTCAGAGTCCAGGCTCAGGGCTGAGAAATCCATGTCTGTTGTCGGAGCCAAGCCCCGTCTGTGGTATTTTGCTACTGCAGCTGAGCTAGGACAGTCCCCTGGGTGGCAGCAGCTGGGTCTCCAGACCACCACATGGGGCTTTGTCCACCCTCACTGGGCTGTGTGTGGATGGTGCCACTGGGGGTTGGTCTTGGGTCACAGGGGCTGGCCTGCACTGATGGCTGCCATCTACCCCAGCATGTCTACAAGAGAGACCCCTGGGGCTGCATTTTCCAGCCTACTCTGCAGTCAGGTGGGGACATGACAGAGCCCTGGAAACTGCCTTAGGGATTAGGCATCTAGAACTTGGTATCCCCACACCTCAGTCTCAAAGTTCCAGTCAGGTGCCCCTCTTGACCAGGTGTGTGCCTAGGTAGGGCTACCTACCTGTCCAGGGAGGCTGGAGCCCCCACTCCTACCAGCCATTCCTGCTGGTCACTAATTGGCTGAGGCTCTGGGCACCAGTGAAGGGAGGAAGGAAAGAAGGAGGGGAGGGAAGGAGGAAGAGGGGAAGAGATATGTTGCTGAGTGGTAGAGAGACGGATAGTTGGATGGCTTGGTGTGGGGATGCATGGATATGTGGATGTGTGGATGGATGTATGGCTGGATAGAGGAATGGATGGATGGATGGATGGATGGATGATGGAGGAATGGATGGATGGCTGGATAGAGGAATGGATGGATAGAGGAATGGATGCACGAATGGACGGAAGAATGGAAGTATGTATGTATGGATGGATGAATGCATGGAGGAATGGATGGATGGATGACGCATGGATGGATGGATGCATGGATGCATGCGTGG
>CAUYSK010117182.1:0-21302 GCA_963575035.1 Avahi laniger
GAAGTGTAGAGTTATTTTTTCTAAATCTGTAAAGAATGATGGTGGAATTTCAATAGGGATTGCATTAATTCTGTAAAATGGACATTTTTAACAATATTGATTCTACCAATCATGAGTATGGTAGGGATTTCTATCTGTGCACATCATCTACAATTTCTTTTCTCAGTGTTTTGTAGTTCTCCCTATAAATATCTCTCACCTCCTTCGTTAAATGTATTCTTAAATATTTAAATTTCTTTGATGCTATTGTGAAAGGTGTTGTGTCTTTGATTTGATTTTCAGCTTGATTGTTATTGGCATATATGAATGCCACTGATTTGTGTGTGTTTATTTTGTATCCTGAAACTTTACTGAATTCATTTATCAATTTCAGGAGTCCCTTGGCTGAATTGTTGGGATTTTCAAGGTATATCATATCATATATTGTCAGAAAAGAGTGAGAGTTTGACCTTTTGCCCCCATTCTGACACCCTTAATTCCCTTCTCTTGTCTGGTTGCTCTGGCAAGAATTTCCAGCACTATGTTGAATAGAAGTGGAGATAGCGGGCAACCTTGTCTGGTTCCAGTTCTAAGCAGGAATGCTTTCAATTTTTCCCCCTTCAATATGATATTGGCTGTGGGTTTTTCATCTATGGCCTTAATAATTTTAAGGAATGTCCCATCTATGCCTATTTTGTTAGGATTTTTATCATAAAAGTGTGCTGGATTTTATCAAATGCTTTTTCAGCATCTATTGAGAGAATCATATGGTCTTTGTTCTTTTATTTATGTGGTGAATTACATTTATAGATTTGCATATGTTGAACCAGCCTTGCATCTCTGGGATAAAGCCCACCTGGTCGTGGTGAATTATTTCTTTGATGTGCTGTTGGATTCAGTTTGCTAAAATTTTGTTGAGAATTTTTGCATCTATATTCATGGACAATACTGGTCTGTAGTTCTCTTTTTTTGCTACATCCTTTCCTGGCTTTGGTAGCAAGGTGATATTGGCTTCATAGAATGAGCTGGGGAGGATATCATCTTAATGTTTTGCAATAATTTCTGCAGTATAGGTATGAGTTCTTCTTTGTATGTTTGGTAAAATTTGGTTGTGAACTCATCTGGTCTGGGACCTTTTTTTTTTGGAAAATTTTTTATTGCTGCTTCAATTTCTGTGCTTGATATTGGTCTGTTCAGGAGTTCTATTTCCTCATGATTGAGCTTAGGGAAGTTATGTGTTTCCAAGAATTTGTCCATTTCCTCCACATTTTGTAGCTTTTGGGCATATAGATTTTTATAGTATTCAAAGATAATGTTTTGTATTTCCATGACATCTGTAGTGACCCCACTTTTTTCATTTCTGATTGAATTTATTAAAGTCCTTTCCTTTCTAGTACCCGTCAATCTAGCAAGAGGGCTATCAATTTTGTTTCTTTTCAAAAAAAACAGCTTTTGGTTTTATTGATCTTCTTTATAGTTCTTTTGTTCTCTATTTCATTTAGTTCTGCTCTAACCTTAGTTACTTCCTTTCTTCCGGTAGGTTTAGAATTAATTTGCTCTTCCTTTTCCAGTTCCTTGAGATGGTTTATTAGTTTGTTGATTTGTGAGCTTTCTGTCTTTTGGATATGAGCATTTAATGCTATTAGTTTTCCTCTCAGGAATGCTTTTGCTGCATCCCACAGGTTTTGATAGTTTTTGTCCCCATTATTTAATTCAAAGAATTTTTTGATCTCCATCTGAATCTTTCTTCACCCAGCAGTCATTTAGCAATACGCAATACATTGTTTAATTTCCATGACTTTGTGAAGCAGTAAGCATTTCTGTTGGAATTGATGTCTAGTTTTAGACCACTATGGTCTGAGAAGATCTATGGTACAATTTCTATTTTTTTTTTAATTTGTTGAGGTCTGATTTGTGGCCTGGGATGTGGTTGATTTTGGAGAAAGTTCCACAAGGCGATGAGAAGAATGTATATTCAGCTTTATTTGGGTGGAATGTTCTGTTAGACCCATTTTTTCTAGAGCTCTATTTAAGTCCATTATTTCTTTGCTTATTTTTTGTTTGGAGGATCTGTCCATTTCAGACAGTGGGGTGTTGAAATCCCCTGATACTATGGCATTACTGCTTATCATGCTATTTAGTTCATACAGGGTTTGCTTTATATATCTGGGTGCTCTCATGTTGGGTATGTAGATATTAAGAATTGTTAAGTCTCCTTGTCGGATTTTTTCTTTCACCATTATATAGTAACCATCTTTGTCTTTCTTTACTTTTGCTATTTTAAAATTTATGCTGTCTGAAATCAGAATCACTACCCCTGCTCTCTTCAGTTTCCATTTGCCTAAAAGTTTTTCTAACCCTTGACCTTGAGTCTGAAAGCATCTTTGTGGGTTAGATGCATTTCTTGGAGACAGAAGACACTGGGCTTGTTACATTTTGTACATTCAGCCAGTCTTTGTCTCTTCAAAGGACAATTCAAGCCATTCACATTTATTGAGAGGATTGATATTTGGGGTAGATTTGTGTTCATCTTATTGGGTAAGTTCTTACTGTTTTGTTTTTACCTCTTGAGCCATTGTGGAATCCGGGTTCTGGGCTTTAACTTTTGAGTGTTTTTAATTTGGTGGGTGTCTATTGTGCTGTTCAGTGTATGATGCAGATCTGAGTATTTCCCGCAGAGCAGGTCTGGTCTTCGCAAATTCCATCAGTGATTGCTTGTCTGGGAAAGTCTTTTTGTCTTCCACATAGTTGAAGCTCAGTTTTGCCAGGTAAAGAATTCTAGGTTGGCCATTGTTCTGATTAAAAAGATTGAGGATGGGTCCCCAGTCCCTTCTGGTTTGTAGAGTTTCATTTGAGAAGTCTCTTCAGTTAGTCTGACAAGTTTTCCTTTGTAAGTTATCTGTTTCTTTCATCTTACTGTGTGAAGGATTGCCTCTTTTGTGTTACTTTAGCCAGTCTGATAATTATGTGATGTGTTGTTTGCCTCCTCACGTTGAGTCTCCCAGGAGTTCTGTGTGCTTCCTCTATCTGGATATCTAGGTTTCTGGCCAGGCTGGGCATATTTTCCTCCAGTATTCCAAGAAATATATTTTTCAGCCCTTGTGTATTTTCTTCTCTCTTGGGGATGCCTATAATTCTTATATTTGGTTTCTTTACATAATCCCACATTTCTTGTATGTTCTGCTCTTTTCTCTTGCTTCTGTGTTCTTTTTCTTCATCTGATTTGTTTAGCACATAGGCATTATCTTCAAGCTCTGAGAGTCTCTCCTCTGTGTGATGGAATCCATTCTATTTTTAAGGCTTTCCACTGTGTTGTGAAGTACCTTGGCTGCCTCCTTCATTTCCAAGATTTCTGTTTGTTTGGTTTTTTATCATATTTCAATTTCTTTAGAGAACTTTTCATTTATTTCCTGTAGTGTTCTTGTAGTTTCTTTGGGTTTCTATTTTCTCTTCAATTCCATTGAGTTTCCTTGCAATCTGTATTTGGAATTCTTCCTCCATCAATTTAATCTTTCTTACTATCTGATTTTGAGGGTCTCATGATTTCTTTTAGGGGTGATTTTTCTCTCAGCTTTTTTGTATTCCCTGTGTTCTCTCTCTGGTTCTTTCTCATCAGGGTCCTTGATTGAGAACTGGGAGTGCTAGGACTGGTTCGTGCCCTTAATTTGAAACCCCCAAGGGAAGTTCCTTAACAGTGGTGGGAGCAGGCCTGCTGGTCTTGTATTGCCTTAGAGGTATTTTGCAAGTTGGGTTACCTCTGACCTTTTGCCTACACCTCTTGCCAGTGGAGATTAGTGAGTTTGGTCCCCCAGATTAAGCTCCCATGTGGTGAAACACACCTGTGTGTATAACTCCACTTCCCTCTAATAGCTCAAGACGGAGAGCGCTGTGTTGAGCTGTGGGGTTACCTTCTCTGTCATTGGTTGTAGATTGTGTGGAGGAGCCAGTTATTGAGGTAATCTGATGCCTCTGTGTTGGTTTCTGGTCCCCATGTGAGGAGTACTAGTGCCCTAATCTTTAGGAAGGGTCTTGTCACTCCCGAGGGTTACTTGGACCCTATTCCTCCTTAAAGTGGTGGTAGGAGCAAGGCAGATGGCAGCTGCTACCTACCACCCAGGATGTGTATGCTTCTATTGTTGCTTGATCTGCTGCTAGGGGGAGCCACTAATATGTTATTCAGGGCTCTTCCACCACACTTGGGAGGCTGCTCCTGATGGGATGGGTTACTTGGTACACCTGCTGTGGCCTCTGGCCAGGATTTTCTTTCCCTGAACACAAACCCCATGTTAGCAGCCACCCGGGTGCAGAGATCAGGCCCCAGAGTTATGATCCCACTGGATGACCTCAGCTGTATGACAGGCAGAGTCACTAGGCTGTCAACTTACTTATCTGTGCCAAGGCCTGGCAGATTCATGCCAGTCGCACAGGGAAAGTGGCTTCTCTTGCCTCTCCCTACTTCCAGGACTGGAGCCTACCACTTTTGGTGCAAAAGTCATTGCGTTAGGGGAAAGGGTGATGCCCAAGTCCGCCCAGTGCCCCACTGCCTGTGAATCCCATGGTGTTAGCCTCCCACAACTGGGAAAGTACTCAAAATTCACTCATCAAAACGGGCCCAGCTAGTTGACAATAGGTCGCAGAAGGGTGAAGACCGTCGCCAGAGTCCCTGGGTTGGAGGAAGGATGCTGCCCTAAACCATAGTACACCACAGCATCTGGGTTGTGGACCCCAAAAATGGTGACCACCCACCCACTGAGCACTAGCACTGGGGGCGACTGTTCAGGAATTGGTGGATGCTGGATTTGGGAGCTGAGTCAAGAGGACACCCTGTCGTCTCTTGTGTGTCATCCTCCCACAATCTCGCTCCTGTCTGGCAGGAGATCTTACACTTGCTGATCTGTCCTGAGCCAGCCTAATAGCCCATGGCGGTTTTCAGGATAGAGTCCTTTTCAGTGTTCACCTATGTTATTCTGGTCCTGCTGACTGCCAGAGGAGAGGTGTCCGTCTCCTAACTCCCTTGAGTGGTAGCTCAGACCAGTCCATGCCTTACCCAGTGCAGTTCTAGCACAGAGCTCTGGGGAGTTCAAGATGCTTCCTGCTATCATCTCCTCCCCACAGAACCTAACATCTCCTGCTATGATTTTGTGCTGACTTCAGGGAAGTCACTGTCTGAGTGAGCGTGGAGGTCAGTGGAGAAGCAGGATGTTCTCCTGTGGGTCAAATCCCACTGCACTTGCTGGCTGGGTGGGCAGAGCCATCCCATGCTCTATTCTCTATTGTTTATCTCACACTCTCCAGACTTTGCGATCCTATCTCTCATTCACCTTTTTTTTTTTCTTGTGTTGTGTGTCCAGTGCTGTTTCTCTGCCAACTCACAATGCTATTCTTGCAGGGGAACAATCCACTCGTGCATAGCAGACCGCGTTCTTCACCTCTTTCTCTGGGAGCAGGGAACCAGGAGATCACCTTTATTCCACAATTTTTCCTCCCCCCCTGCACCAATATTTTTTCAGGGTTTTTTAGTCATAGCTCTTAAATTGATTTAGGTCTTTGATCCATTTTGAGTTAATTTTTCTGTATGGCATGGGGTCCATTTCCATTGTTTTGCATGTGGATATTCAGTTGTTCCAGCAACATGTGTTGAAAGGGCTATTCTGTCCCATTGAATTTCCTAGGCACTCTTATGTGAAATAATAGATGTATGAGTTTATTTTTGAACTCGCAATTATCTCCCATTGATCTGTATGTGTATTCTTATGCCAGTACCACACTCACTTAATTACTGTTGCTTTATAGTAAGTTTTGAAATCAGAAAGTGTGATTCTCCACCTTCAAGACTTTTTTTTTTCCTACTTTTCTGGGTCCCTTGGATTTCCATATGAATTTTACAATAAGCTTGACAAGTCTTCCAAGCCATGAACACAGGATGGTCTTTGCATTTATTTAGGACGTTTTCAATTTCTTTCAATTATATTTTGTTGTTTTCAGTATACATTTCAGTTTTTAAATTTGTTCCTAAATATTTTTATCCTAATTTAAAATTTAAATGGAATTGTTTTTTGTTTTGTTTTTTGCAACAGTCTTGCTCTGTTGCCCTGGCTAGAGTGCAGTGGTGTTGTTGTAATTCACTGCAACCTCAACTCCTGGGCTCAAGCGATGTTCCTGCCTCAGCCTCCCGAGTAGCTGGGACTACAGGCATGTGTCACTGTGCTCCGCTAATTTTTCTGTTTTTAGTAGAGAGAGGGTCTCGCTCTTGCTCAGGCTGGTCTCGAATTCCTGACTTCAAGTGATCCTCCTGCCTTAGCCTCCCAGAGTTCTAGGATTACAGGCATGAGCCACCACACCTGGCCTGGAATTGTTTTATTAATGTCATTTGTTTATTGCTAGTGTATAGAGATAATTTTGGTTGTCAATCCTCTGATTTTGAATCTCATGCTCAGTGTACTAGTTCACTCCTCCCTCTTGTTGAGTCAATGGTTGCCATGTTCCAAAATAGAAGATGAAATGTAACATGACAAAGCTTATTTCAGGGTTTTGTGGAGTGTCTGACATCTCTGATTTTAATAATAAATGTAAATATGTTGAAGCTTATTTTCCTCTCCTCTTTTCCAGAAATTTCACAAGCTATGGAAATAGATGGTGCCACAGAGGCAGAGACAGAAAAACAAGGTGAAGAAAATCGATTCATTCACTTGTTGTCATCCTGGAGGGAAGTTGAGTGAAGGAAGCCCATGTGGTTTAGGTGGCAGGGGTCCACTTTCCCTTTCTTTATCCTCATTCATTTCTGTCCATCCCTTCCCTAAGCGCTCTTGAGATCAGCACCACGGACAGAGCCATGCTTTCCATTGTGATTACCTAGTTTTTTACAGCTTAATTTTCAATTGGCAAATAATAATTGCATATATTTAGAGGTACAGTCTGATGTTTCAATATGTGTAAACATTGTACAATGATCAAATCAGGCTAATTAGCACACCTATCATCTCAAATATTTTTCATTTCTTTGTAGCAAGAATATCTAATATCCTTTCAACTATTTTGAAATATACGTTAACTGTAGCTGTACACTAGACCAAAACTTGTTCCTACTAACTGGAGTTTTTTACCTGTTTTCTAATGTCTTTCCACCCTCCCCCAGCCCTGTGTAACCACCATCCTACTCTCTGAGTTCTACTTTTTCAGACCCCATATAAGTGAGATCATACATATTTGGTTCTCTAAACCTGTCTTATTTCACTTACTGTGATGTCTTCTAGGTTCATCCGTGTTGTCACAAATGACAGAATTTTCTGGTTTTTCAGGCTGAATAGTATTCTACTGGGTATATATACCATATTTTTGAAATTCAACCACTGATGAATGCTTAGGTTGTTTCCATATTTTGGCTATCATGAATAATTCCATGATGAACATGGAAGTGCAGACATCTCTTCCACATCCTGATTTCAATTCCTTTGCATATATAGCCAGAGTGTAATTGCTGGGTCATAGGGTGATTTTTAGCTTGTTGAGGAACCTCCATACTATATTCCAAAATGGTGATATGAATCTACAATAGCATATAAGAGAATTTTTATGAAAACAAATTCTAAGACTCATAATTCTAGTGCAATCGTGCATTAAGCACAAGCATGTCTGACCAGTTCTAAACATGGAGTGAAAGAAAGTCAAGTGTTCAAAATTAGATTTCTTTCTTAATTCCTTCTATTAGCAAGTATTTAGTGAATAATTATCACTTAAAGAACTGTGGTAGAAATATACAATGAGAAAACTATTTCTTGTCTCCATGATATAGATACTGCAGAGTGCTATATTAAGTAAACAAAGATATAAAATGGTGACATGATCCAAGGTGCTATGGCTGTATGAAATGGGACTGAATAGTCAAGGAAGTATTGATAAGATCAGACTTCCCTGAGAAAATGTTGCTTGAAGCTTTTTTAATTGAGATATAACTCCCATACCTTAAAGTCTACCCTTTTAAAGTATAAAACTTGATGAATTTTGGAATATTTGTGGAGTTATCCAACCATCACTACCACCTAATTCCAGAACATTTTCCTCTCCCAAAGAGAAAACCTGTACCCATTAGCAGTCACTCCCGTTCCTTCTCCCACTGAGCCCTAGATGAACACTAATCTGTCATCTATATTTATGAATTTTCCTATTCTGGATCTTTCATATACATAGAATCTTAAATATGTGGCCTTTTGTGACTAGCGTCTTTCATTTGGCATGTTTTCAAAACTCATCGTGTTGAAGCATGGATCAGCATTTCCATTTTCATTGCTGAGTAATATATGACAGAATTCACATTTGAACCCTGTGTTTGTCCTAAGAGCCTTAATTCTTTTTATTTTTTAAGGTGGGGTGTCTCTGTCACCCAGGCTGGAGGGCAGTGGCTATTCACAGGCACCATCTATAGCTCACTGCAGCCTCAAACTCCTGGGCTCAAGTGATCCTTCTGCCTCAGCCTCCCAAGTAGCTGGGATTACTGCATGCATCACCACATTAAGCTCTAAGATATCCTAAGATCTAAAATCTTAGGAGTGGGAGACACTCCTAAGAGTAAAGAAGAGAAATAAGGCTAGAACCCCATACCTTCAATGTTGAGTCTTTGCTCGTCGTACTAGTACACTTTGCTCCATTTGCTGAGCCAGTGGTTGCCTTGTTCCAAACTAGTAGAAGATTAAGTATGGCATGACTGAGCTTATCTCAGGGGTTCTCAGGGTGTCTGACATTTCTGATTTAAATAATAAACATAAGTATGTTTATTCTTCTCCTTTCCAGAAATTTCACAAGCTATAGAACAAGGTGGTGCCACAGCAGCCGAGACAAAAGAACAAGGTGAAGAAAACAGATTTATTCCTTTGTTGCCATCTTGGAAGGAAGTTGGGTGAAAGAAATCCATGTAGTTTAGGTAGTGGTGGGGGGGCATCTGCTTTCCCTGTCTTCCTCCTCATTTGTCTCTGTCAGTCCTTTCCCTAAAAGCTCTTGATAAGTACCATGGATAGAGCTATGTATGTTCCCTGTGATTATCTCCGGTCAGATTTTATGAAAACAAATTCCAAAGAACCCATGATTCCAGTGGACTTGAGCATCAAGCACAAGCTTGTTTCACTGGCAGGTGCTAACCACGCAGCCAAGAGCAGTCAAGCGATTTGTTCAAAATTGCTCGAGTAGTAGTAGTAATTATTTTCTTAATTCTGTCTGTCAACTAGTGTTTAGTGAATACCTACCACCAAAGAACTGTGATAAAATTATATTGGTAAGAAAGACATATTTCTTGTCTTCATGGTGTTTATAGCCCAGATTTATATGTTAGTTAAGCCAAAGATGAGAAATGATCTGAGGTGCCGTGGCTGAGTGGGATGGAAGTTGAAAGGTCGAGGAAGTCAAAGCAGCCTTCCCTGAGGAAATGCTGCTTGAGGCTTTTTTGTTGAGAGATAATTCACATCCTGTGAAGTTCACCCTTTCGAAGTATACAATTCAGTAACTCTTAGCATATTCAGTTTTCCTGCTGTTGCTACTAATTCCGAAGCATTTCTTTCTGCCAAAGAGAAACCCCATGCCCACTAGCAGTCACTCCCCATTTTCTCCCTACCCCCCGAACCCTAGATAACCACTAACCCATTTTCCATCTCTAAACATTTACCTATTCCGGACCTTTCACGTAAACGGAATCGTACGATACGTGACTCTTCATGATGGGCTTCCTTCACATAGCATGTTTCCAAAGTTCACTCGTGGTGCAGTGTGTGTCAGCATCTCATTTACACTGCTGAATAATATTCCATTGCATGGGCAAACCACAGTCTCTTTATCCATTCTTCAATTCACGGAAATTTGGGTTCTTTCCACTTTTTGGCTGTGGTCAATGATGCTGGTCAGCACATTCATGTAATTCAAGTGATTTGATTGAGATACTCAAGATATAAAGCCAGTATAACTTGGTGATGGGGTTCTGAGAAAAAGGCTTCAGGAACTGTTCCCACATTTCTGCTTGAACAGTCTCTGATAGATGGCGATGCTAAAATTTCAAGCTCGGAAGTCACTTCAAGCTGGGCTTCTATTCTACCTGTACAACATGTGTTGACCCTGTGTGGGTTACTTATTCATTCAACCAATATTTGAAAAACTAATAGTTTAAATAGGGATAAATAATAACTACAAATATTGGTGACATTTCTAGAATACTTACCATGGGCAGACGCTGTCCTCCATGTCTTATGATTAGGTCATAACATCTTCACACCAACCTTGTAAAAAGGTATTAATATCCCCATTTGATATCATGAACAAACTATCACAGAGGATTAATATGAGCTAAAATTAGGTTTATGTTAAAAAAAATGCGCTCAACATCTATTCCAAAGTAAGTTCATGCACATAAGCTTTTTCCTAGTTATCACTTATAAAAAACTTAAGAAAAGGAATACGCTTTTCGCTGGAGATAAAAGATGAAATGAGTTTTTGAAGCTTTGAATTTGAGGTCCCTGTGGCCCCTTAAGGTGGTGACTTAGACATATGGGCCTGGAATTTTAGAAAAGAAGTCATCATTACAGAGAGGTTCGGAACGCTTAAGCATGGACGTAATACTTGACTCCACAGAAGAAAAAGAGGTGACTGAGGAAGGACCAAAAAAGCTCAGGTTCAACTGCAGACACCTCCCTGGGGTTTCCCTCCCTCTATAAAAACCTGCAGTTCAGTCATTTAGTGAGTTGTCTGTCTGAGGGTAGCATGTCAGACTGAGCTCAGCAAATAGAGGCTTAGATCTCAAGGTGTGCTTCCTGTGGTTTTAATACAGGTCTGTTCATGGCTTTCCCTCTGATTCTGTTGGTTCTGCATTCATGGATTCAACCAGCTTCAGACTGAAAATATTTGGGGGAAAAAATTCCACAGAGTTCCAAAAAGCAAAATTTGAATTTGCCACATGCCAAGTAGTACTACATTGAAAATCCACGTGAATGAAGTGATCTTCAGGTGTTGTGTTAGATATTATAAGTAATCTAGATATGACTTAAAGTATAAGGGAAGGTTGCAAATACTGCTTTATTTTATATAAGGGACCTGAGCATTCATGGACTTTCATGTTTTGGGGGGTTCTGGAACTCACCTCCCACATATACCAAGGATACAGTAATGAAGTATAAAGTTTAGAACTCTTGCATAGAAATTTTGTATGCAATTAATAATTACATATTAGTGCAGGGAGAATCCTACTCTCTTTTTTTAAATAGAGACAGGGGTCTCACAATGTTGCCCAGGCTGGTCTTGAACTCCTGGGCTCAAGCAATCCTCCCACCTCAGCCTCCCAAACAACTGGGACAACAGGTGTGTGCTACCACACCTGGCCACTGTCTTTTAAGAGAAAAAAGATATTGGTAGTACCACAAATTTAAGGTCCTAGAACATGAATCATTTTCATGTTCATTGAGTACCTATTGGATATCAGAGACAGTTGAAGAGGTAGAAGTTACTTTTCTCATGGAGCTTATGTTGTAGTCTAGGGGCTAGACAATAATTACATGCATGAAAGAATTGTGTGTGATAAATGTTGGGATAAAAGTAAAACAGGGTAATGTGAAAGAATTAGGGTTTGTGATAATAGGGACCACTGGTCATGTTTGCCAAGGTGGCAAATGTGGTTAATAAATGTGGAATGCACATTCTTTTTTTATTTCAGCATATTATGGGGATACAGATGGTTAGGTTACATATGTTGCCGCTGCCCCCCAAATGCACATTCTTAAATATTCGTCAGGTGGGGATTCTGCGCAGCAGCTTGTCTCGAATCCCACAGATACCCTAGAGTAGAGCTTGGATTCTGGGCAGGGTCTGTCTGACTTTGAGGGACATGCTCCCTTTTTTTTTTGGACAGAGGCTTGCTCTGTTACCCAGGCTAGAGTGCCACAACTCACTGTAACCTCAAATTCCTGAGCTCAAGTTACCTCCTGCCTCAGCTTCCCGAGTAGCTGGGGCTACAGGCATGCACCAGCATGCCTGGCTAATTTTCTTTTTTGTAGAGTCGGGGTCTCACCATTGTCCAGGCTGGTCCTGAACTCCTGGACCCCAGTGATCCTCCTGTCTTGGCCTCCCAAAGTGATAGGATCACAGGTGTGAGCCACTGCACACAGCCTCCCCTTCTTATGTAGAGCAGGCGTTTCTCCATTGCAGCCTGGGGATGAAAGTGGGTGCATGTGTGCCTGGCCTTCAGGTGTCGGACTTGGGGCCCTGGTACACACGTTCTCAGCTCCCCCAAGCTTCTGTCTCTGAGACTACATACAAGTGTTCGGCATAGATTATTCGTTTAATAAACACGTGAGTTCTCACAGGGTGTGCCAGGCACTGTCATAAATACTGAGGATCCGCAGTGAGTAAGAAAGTCTGTGCTTAGGGTCCATTGGCAACAATCAGCTAATAAGCATGCAGTGCGTCAGGTTGAAGGGACAAGCAGACACTCTTGAGGAAGTGGCCTTTGAAAGGGGGATGAGGCCGGCTGGGTTATAGCACGTCACTGGGAAGTGATGAAAGACCCGTGCACAGAGTCTGTCTGGCTTGGCACACCCACTGATTCTGGGTCCAGGGTTTTTGTCTTGTCCTGTTTTTACTAAAATCCAGACTTCCTCTAAATTCTTTCCTGCTGTTTTCCTCTACCCTCTCTGGTCCGACTTCGGGCCAAGGAGGTGACAGGTGGGACTACAAGCGCCACGTGATGACCAAATTCTCCATGAAGATGGATGTTGACCACGATCCTGAAAAATCTGCTTCTGACTGGAGGGAAACGCAAATGATGCTGGCTGGCGCTTTCAATCCAGACCAGGGGGGCTTCCGGCCCCGCACTGTGGTTCTGCACGGAAAATCAGGAACTGGGAAATCGGCTATGGCCAGAAGGATCATGCTGTGCTGGGCCCAAGGTGACCTCTACCAGGGCATGTTCTCGTACGTCTTCTTTCTCCGCGCTAGAGATCTACAATGGAGGAGGGAGAGCAGTTTCGCAGAGTTGGTTTCCAAGGAGTGGCCGGACTCCCAGGCTCCGGTGATGGAGATCATGTCCCAGCCAGAGCGGCTCTTGTTTGTCGTCGACAGTTTTGATGACCTGGAGTCTGCCCTCACAGATAACACGAGGCTCTGTGGGGACTGGGCCGAGAAGCAACCCACGTCTGTCCTGATACACAGTCTGCTGAGAAAGTTCCTGCTCCCGGCGTCCTCCCTGATCATCACCGTCAGCAACGTGGGCGTGGACAAGCTCAAATCGGTGGTCGTGGCTCCCCGTTACCTGCTGGTCCGAGGGATCTCGGCGGAGAAAAGGTTTCAGTTATTCCTTGAGCCCGTTACCAGGGAGCACGAAAGGATGCAAGTCTTACGTCTGATGGACGGCTGTAATCTGCCGGACGAGTGCCAGGTCTTCGCTGCGCACTCGCTGATCTGCGCGACTCTGCAGCTGCGGGAGGCCGGCGGGGAGCACGTGGCCCCCATTGCCCTGACTCTCACCGGCCTGTACGCCACTTTTGTGTTCCACCAGCTCACTCCGCAGGAGACGCCCCGGCGCTGTCTCAGCCGGGAAGAAAGAGCCGTCCTGAGGAGCCTGTGCCGTGTGGCTGCGGAGGGCGTGTGGGACATGAAGTCGGCCTTCGACGGCGATGACCTCGCGGTTCGCGGACTGAGGGAGCCCGAGCTCGCCGCTCTGTTTCACACGAACATCCTGCTCCGAGACAGCCACTGCGCGGGCTATTACACGTTCCTCCACTTCAGCCTCCAGGAGTTCTGTGCCGCCTTGTACTATGTCCTGGAGGGACTGGAAAGAGAGCCAAACCTCTGCCCTCTGTTCACTGAGAAGATGAAGAGTCTGATGGAGCTTAAGCAAACAGGCTCCAGCTTCCATTTGCTCCAGATGAAGCGTTTCTTGTTCGGCCTCATGAACAAAGAAGTGCTGAGGGCCCTGGAGCTACTGCTGGGCTGTCCGGTCCCCCTGACGGTGAAGCAGAAACTCCTGCACTGGGTCTCCCTGTTGGGTCTGTGGGACAAACACTCCGCCCCGCTAGACATCCTGGACGCCTTCCACTGCCTCTTCGAGACACAAGATGATGAATTTGTTCACTTGGCATTGAGCAGCTTCCAAGATGTGTGGCTTTCAATTCACCAGGAAATGGACTTAGTAGTGTCGTCTTTCTGTCTCCAGCATTGTTGCTATTTACGGAGAATTCGGGTGGATGTCAGAAAGAGCATCTCAAAGGATGAGAAGGCGTGGTCTGTGATTCCCCGATGGTAAGTGCCCCTGCAGTTTTATTCTGTACCATCTGCCGAGCCTATTGCTAGGATTTGACAAACTTCCAGAAATGTCAGGCTACCAGATAATTCTTTTAGGATGAATCACCCAGATGCGGTCCAGCTGGTTAGAAAAGCAGGCCTGACTTTGGCTCACTGTCAGTGGCCAGTAAGCTCTTTCAAAACACCGGGCTCCTCCCAAGACTGTGAAAGGAAAGGCTCTGGGTTTGGAGCCCAGGAGTAGGCAGGGTTTTTTTTTTTTTTTAAAGCTGCTCCTATTACCATGATTACTCATGTGTCTGAACTGCTTGTGTCGTGTGGGCTCCAGAGCGGTGCTGTCCAACGTAGCTTTCTGCAAGGATGAAGGTGTTTCATAACTCCTGTCCAGCAGCATAGCCACCAGTCCTCGCATGCCTGTTGACCATTCGAAATGTGAGACTGAGGAGGTGAAGCTTTAATTTTATTCCCTTTCAGCTTGTTTATATTTAAATAGCCCCACGTAGCTGATGCATACTGAAGAGTGCAGGTCAAGAAAATATCCTTCCCTGGGCTGTCTGAACGTCCATCCTTTCAGTATCCGCAATAGCACACCAGCCGAGAATGTGAGCTAGCCCTGAGCAGTGGCGTGTACCTGTAATTCGGGCTTCTTGGGAGATTGAGGCAGGAAGATCGCTTGAGCCCAGGAGTTGGAGGCTGCAGTGCATTATGATCCTGTCCGTGAATAGCCACTGTACCCCAACCTCCTGGGCCTCATGGTGAAAACCTCATCTCTCTTAAAAAAAAAAAAATCAATAACAACAAAAAAAAAACCACTTAGGTGTGGTGGCATGCACTGCTAGTCCCAGCTGCTTGGGAGGCTGAGAATCACTTGAGCCCAGGAGCTGGAGTCCAGCCTGGGCAACATAGCAAGACCCCAGTCTCAAATATATATATATATATATATGTATGTGTGTGTGTGTGTATATATATAGACATCGCTACTCCTCTATCAGTATTTAAATCCCAGGCCTGCTACTTCTGAGCAGTGTGACCTCAGGAAAGTTACTTAACTGCTCTATGCCTCAGTTTCTTCATCTGTAAACCACAGTAATGGCATCTCCCCATCAGGTTGTTAGGAGCTAAAGCATTTAGGAACCACACCTGGCACTTAACAGAGTGGCCAATGATGCTGTCAGAGCTAAACCAGCCGCCGGTATTATATTGGCAAAGAACACTAGAAAAACCCGATTTTTAATATTAGCTCTGCTGCCTACAAGCCCTGTGGCCATCTAAAATAAGGGGGAAATGGCGCCACCCTCAGGGGTTTAAAACAGCATTAGATTCTCACACAGGTGGGGTCTGGCACAGCACCTGGTTTATGCCAAAGCCTTGATAAGATGGAAGTGACTCTTGGTCAGAACACGATTACACACTGAAGCTTTGTCTTTGTTAGAGGAGGAGCTCACGTCAGTGCAGAGAGAAAGAACACCTTGCCTGCTGCCTCGCTCTGTCCTTTTCGTAGCCAGGGGAGTCCACACCTGGGCTGTTTCCCTGTAGATTGGCTGAAAATGTGCACAAATATAGGCTAAGCCCTGAGCTGACTATAGTTACGTACAGTCACAAAAGTCACAGCCACTGTGTGTTGATGAGCACTGTCGCACTCTTACCACTGTTTTCTTTTTTATATATATTTATGGGGTAGTGTGTGATGGTTTGATATATGCATACGTTGTAAAGAAAATTAAATCAAGCTAATTAACATATCCATCACCTCACCTTTGCATAAGAATTTTGTGATGAGAACATTTTTAAACTGCTCTTTTAGCGATTTTGAGATAATACACTGTTATTAACTGGGACCAGCGTGCTGTGTAATATATCACTAAAACTTTTTCCTCCTAACTGAAACTCTGTACACTTTAGCCAGTGTCTCCTCACTCTCCCCTTCCCAACCTCTGGTAACTACTATTTCACTCTCTGCTTCCGAGTTTGACATTTTTGGATTCTACGTGTAAGTAAAATCGTGCAATGTTTGTTTGTCTGTGTCCTGGTTGATTTCACTTGGCCTAATGCACTCTGGTTTCATTTTTATTTAGTCTTCAGGGCAAACCTGCGAGACAGGTCAGCACCCTGTTCGCAAATGTGGAAATGCGTAAACTCAGGTGAAATGACAACCAGCGAGCAGGAGACCGACTTTACGTGCACAGCACAGTATTGGCCACAGGGCCGCGTGGTACAGCGGATCTCTGGGGCTGTCCCACCTTGCACAACTGAAACTTCGTACCCGCTGAACACTATTTCCCCCTCGCCTCTGGAGACCACCATTCTACTTTCTGCTCCTATGAGTTTGGCCATTTTAGATATTTCACATAAATAGAATTCTGCAGTGCTTTCCCTTCTATGACTGACCGGTGTCACTAAGCGTAACATCCTCCAGACTGGATCGTATAGTCAAAAATGGAGGGCTTTCCCTCGTTAAGGCTGAATGCTATTCCACCGTGGATGCCACCTTTTCTTTACCCATTCACGCACTGGTGCACACTTGGGCTCTTTCCACATCTGAACTATTGCGAATGTCGCTGCAATGAACATGGCAGAGCAAATATCTCTCTAGCATTCCAGTTTCAGTTCTTAGGGGTTGGTGCACAGAAGTGGGATCACTAGGTCCTATAGTAGTTCTATTTTAAATTACCTGAGGAAGCTCTGCACTGTTTTCCATGGTGGTTACACCATTTTGCATTCAAGGGGGAGCTAGAATTTAAGCAAGAAACTGATTCAAGAGCTGGCAGCTCCTAATCATGCTAGTATACACCCCCTGGAGTATCAGAATATTCATGAAGGAGGGTGGATATCGAGCCAGTCGTGCAAGGCACAAGGCGGTACCCACCAGATTGGCCTCAGAGCCTCTAAAGCCATCTCTGTCTGTCTTCTGTAGGCTGGTTCTTCCTCTGACATGGAAGTAGCTCGTGTTAGAGTCCATTCCATGGAAGCACATGTTTGTTTCTCTCCCTGACGTGTAGGGTGTCAGGCAAGGTCCTCATTGACCAACAGTGGGAAACTTTCTGCCGTGTGCTCTGCAACCACCGAAACCTGCAGCAACTTGACCTGGGCGCCAGCATCCTCACTGAATGGACCATGAAGAAACTCTGTGCTGAGCTGAAGAGTCCAACCTGTACAGTCCAGAATCTAGTGTAAGACAATCCCTTCCTTCCCTCCCCCACGACCCTTCCCCACCTATGAGAGAAGACCCAAGGTAGCAAATATGTGAACACCTAATAGCACTGGGTCTATTGTGGAACCCAGGACACTGCACCAAGCACCTGGAGTAGGAAGCATGAAGTGCTAGTTCTAGTTCATACAAAAGTTCTGCTCTTTACTTTTCCCTCCAAGACCAAGTGAGGTCCACGTGATGCCCAAGAGTAGAGCAAGTCAAGTTCTTGGTTGCAAACATCTTCCCCTCCTTGCCCTTCTTTCTCTAAACGGTTTCCTTAAGCTGGGATGTACCAAGGAACTTGGTGATCCCAGAATAACAAATAATTCCCTGTCCACCTTAAATCCTACACCAAACGTAATTTCTCTTTTGATTGTCTTAAATGTTTTCCCCTACCCCACAGCTTCCACTCCATCAGCTGTCCTGTTTCAGCTCCTATCGTATACTATAATTTGCCTTAATCTGTGTCCTCCCTGTATTTAATACAATAGTATTAATAATTAATACATGATCATGGTGAAGAGATTCGGGAAGTACAACGGGGTTTAAGTCATTCATCTCATAATGACTTTTTGGTTCAATAATGGACCATACATACTGCAGTGGTTGCATAAGATTATCATACTGCATTTTTGCTGTGGCTTTTCTATGTTTAGAGGTACAAACGCCACCGTGTTACACTTGCCTGCGGTATTCAGTGCAGTCACTGAATATGTATCTCCCTGCAGTTCTGTCCTGTTCTCAGTGGACTCTAGATGTCATGCTTAAGCATAATTCTTTTGTTCAACTGCTTATCGAATGTCTCTCCCACTAGATTAAGCTCCACAAAGGCAGGCATTGTTAGTCTTGTCCAATACTCTATTCTCAG
The DNA here is from genome assembly GCA_963575035.1 of Avahi laniger. NCBI lineage: Eukaryota > Metazoa > Chordata > Mammalia > Primates > Indriidae > Avahi > Avahi laniger. The sequence continues at coordinate 18,303 of CAUYSK010117182.1, forward strand.
TGCCTGGCACATCACAACTATTTGTTGCTTTAAGATTCAATACAAATAATTAGAAACTTGAAAGTTAGAATGGGAAAGGGATGAGAGGGAAAAATGAGGATGCAACTAAATGTCACCAGCGTGTAAGTCGTCTCCTCGATGTTTTACGTCTCCCACAGATTCAGAGATACGCAGATTACAGCTGGTCTTCAACATCTCTGGCTCGCTCTTATCAGCAACCATCACATAAAATGCCTCAACTTGGGAAGCACCCTCCTGAAGGATGAAGATGTAAAAGCAGTATGTGAAGCATTAAAACACCCGAATTGTTCCCTGGAGTCTTTGAGGTGAGTTTTGGGTAAGATTTATGCCTTTTGTTTCTTTGCTTGTTTTGACTTTTTATTCTGAAATAATTACAGAAAGTTGTAAAACTTCTAGAGTTGGAAGGGTGGAAAAGTTCTGGCGGTAGATGGTGGTGATGGTTGCACAACAATGAGTTTAATGCCACTGGACTGTAAACTTAAAAATAGTTAAAATAGTAAATTTTGTTATAAATATTATATCACCATAAATAACTTGCAACATTTCATAAAAATTAAAATATTGCAGAGAGTTCACATGTACCCTGCAGGCAGTTTCTCCCAACAGTTACATCTTGCGTAACTATCACACAGTATGAAAACCAGGCCATCGACACTGGTGCCATGCCTGTACCTCGTTCTGTGTCATTTTATCACGTGTAGACTTGTGTAATGTGCACAGTATCACAAGACACTGTGACGTCACCCTCGTGCTATCTCTTTGTAGTCATGCCATTCCTAATCCCCGGCCACCACTCACGTTTTCCATCTCTGCGATGTTGTCATTTTGACAATGCTATAAAAATAGAATAGATACAGTGCGTCACTACTCGAGACTGGCTTTGTGCAATCAGCCCTTGGGATTTATCCGAGCTGTTGCTGGTGTTGGTTTGTTCCTTTCTGTTACTGAGAGCTATTCCAGAGTATGGATGCGCCACAGTTAGTCTAACCGTTTGCCTATCCATGGAGATTTTGGTCAGTTGTTTCCGGCCTGGGGCTCTTACTGCAGTTTGCAAACCCTGGGCATGTGCTTGGTCCATTAGATTAGCTTGGTCTAAAGATACTACTGCTCAGTGTTTATGGTCATCTGAGGCTAGCAGGGCTCCTTACTTTGAGCTTCGTTCGCTGACACGTCAACTGCTGCGGAATACTTTGCTTGCACCGTGTATGCTTTTGCCCGGTAACTGGGAAACTGCACTTCCAAACATGTGACCTGAGGAAGTGGGCCAAAGCGTAGGTGTCCTTGAAGGATGGAAACACAAATGTTTGCCCAACATCCTGTGGGTTTTACATCTTCTCTGGAAACCAATAGGAGCAGCTGCCACCCTCTACCTCTTTCTTACTCTCTCCCTGCTTCACAAATAGGGTAACTAGAAGTTGGATTCAAAGACTAAATAAGACACACATTGTCAGAAGTGAGAGAGGGGCTATTTAGGGCCAAGAAGGGGAGTAAGTGCAGGGTCACCTGGTGGGAGGTGACTGCCAGTGTCCTGGAAGTGTGTGTTTAACTTCTGGTAATTCACAAGGACAGGAGTATCGGTCTAGTTCCTTCACTGTTATGTTCCCAGAACCTAGAACTGCTCTGTTCCCAACACCTGGCCCATATCATGCCACCAAATATTTATTGGATGGAAGGATGGAATGATTGGCTAACCCTCCAAATGGGAGATGACTTTGAAAGACAGATCGGGCCACATGGTGGAGGGTTTCAATGGAATATCGCACTGGGGAGTTGGCATTTTCTTTCATTCAACAAGTACAGAGATCTATCATGTTTATAGCACTCTAATAGGTTCCAGGGATGTGCTAGCCAATGAGTCAAGGTTCCCGCTCTTGCGTGCTCACAAGCTACACAGATAAAAACAAAACAAAATCTTGCCTGTACGAACACACACACCCCCCATGAGCATGCATGTTTGGAGAACTCTAAAAGTTCTGTCTGAAATTCAACACAGCAAATGATACTGTTCTCCATGTGCTAGCAGATTATGAGTTGAGTCCTGTAACAAACACAGCTGACGATGTATAATGGTTCTGAAACAAGAGAAGCATTTCTTGCCTATGTAAGAAGATGGTCTGAGACCAGTGGGGCTGGGGGGTGGTCCTATGCCTGGGCTAGCGGGGGTTCTAGTGTTAACACGCAGCGTCCAGATCCTGCCGGGTGTTAGAGATTTAGCTCACAAGAGCAGAGAGTTTTCATGAGCCTGGCCTGGAGGTAATTCAAATCAATCACTCAAATTCCCTTCACATTCTCTTAACTAGCACTTGGTTATGTGACCATGCCCACTGCAAGGCAGGCTGGAAAACGTAGTCCAGCTCTGTGTCCTGGAAGAAGCAAAAACAGGCTTACACCATCAGCCTCTGCCCCACCTAGGCATTGCCCTATGTGCTTGGTGGGTATTCTCACGTTCCAGTCCTCACAAGCACCACTGAGGTCGGTAGCATTATCAGCTCCATTTTCCAGGTGGCAAGTTGAGTCACAAAGATGTTAACCTACTTGCTTAGTAGAAGATTAAGACTTAAGGGTAGAATTGCTGGCTCGTGAGGCGGATCCACATTCAGCTCTTACAAACACTGCCAATCACCTCAGGAGGTCGTGCCCGTCAGCAAATGCTTGATGCCTACTGTGTACCAGCACTACCACAGCTGCTAAAGGTGCAGCCGGAGCAAGGCCAGCGGGCCTCTGCCCTCACGGAGATGGCGTGTTCTAGGCAGGAAGACAGGCAGTAAACAAGCGTAAATATAAGTGGAGCGTTAGCTGGTGCTCGCTGCTGTGGATGTGATAATGTTGAATAGAGAGGAGTGGAGCAAGGCAGGGTGGGCACAGTTGAAGGCAGTAAGGCCAGCTGACTCCAAAAAGGTGACCTTGAGAAACCTGAATGTGGAAATGAACCACACGAAGACCCGGGGGAGAGGAAGGGATGTTGTTGATGGAGGAACA
>CAUYSK010117184.1:0-76784 GCA_963575035.1 Avahi laniger
CGAGACCAGCCTGAGCAAGAGCGAGACTCCGTCTCTACCAAAAATAGAAAGAAATTAATTGGACAGCTAAAAATATATATAGAAAAAATTAGCCGGACATGGTGGCTCATGCTTGTAGTCCCAGCTACTTGGGAGGCTGAGGCAGTAGGATCGCTTGAGCCCAGGAGTTTGAGGTTGCTGTGAGCTAGGCTGACGCCACGACACTCACTCTAGCCCGGGCAACACAGTGAGACTCTGTCTCAGAAAAAAAAAAAAAAAAAAAGCTGTGGCAGGGAGTGGAGGGTTTCTGCATGGGAGAGCTGCCTGGCACGGAACGTTGAAGGCTGAGCAGAACGAGCATGTCCAAGTGGCAGGGTAGTGACTGATGGTGACTTATCATGGAGTCTCTTAGCCCAAGTGAAGACTGTACATGTGTGAAAGAGGAAAAGGAGTTGTAGTAGGAATGCGAGATTGTTCACATACAGGGAAATTGAGCAAATGAATAATTAATGAAGATAATGAAGCCAGTTTTCTTACTGTTAAAGAAGGGAGTTATAAATGTGGAAAGGGACAGAATAGGCATGAACTTAGTGGTTTTCAACTGGTACTGGAAGTATGTGAGCAAACTCATGGATTTCAATAGATGTAAATATAGAATGGAATGTAGATGTGCATATATATTTATGTACAGAAATAAAATATATACATATGTGTATATTTTGATATTGTGTGTGTGTTTGTGTGTGTGTGTATCTTTCCTAGCTCTGCCTGGTAGCAGGGATGCTCTATAGCAATGGCCACATTTAAAATATATATCTAGTCTTCTAAATCTTTCTCCACTAAAATGAGCTGGTCCTAGGTGGAAGAGTAGCTCATTCCCTGGCCTGGGACAGGATAATGTAAGATGAGCCTGGAGCACTAGGGTGTGTCAGAAAACAAGGAATTGCTTAAAGATTGAGGGGGACACATCAAAATGGTAGCAAATGTCACTGGCCAAATCTACAACCATTTAAGCACCAAAGTAAATATTGATATGCCCCATTGAATAAAGTAGAAAAAAACAAAATCTGAGGTTACACTGAAGTAAATAATTAATTCATAAGAAGTTTAATAAGTATATTAGTTTTCTATGCTGTGTAATAAATTGCCACAAATACGGCATCTTAAAACAACATGAATTTATTATTTCACAATTTCAGGAATTGGGCACAGTGTGGTCAGGGCTGTCTGCAAGGCTGCGTTGAAACAGTTGGCTAGGGCTGGGTTCTTATCTGGAGGCTGGGATAGGGAAGGTTCTGCTTACAAACTCAGTCAGGTTGTCAGCAGAATTCATTTCCTTGTCGCTGCACAACTCATGTTGGCTTAGTGTATCTCAAGGACAGCAGTGAAGAGTATTTGACTCTAGAGTGAACTGGCTAGCCAGAAGGAGTCTAATATATAAAAAACATGATCATGGATGTGACATCCTGTCACCTTTGCCATATTCTACTAGTTGAAAGAGAGGATTGAAAGTCTGACTCAATAGGGATCACCTTAGTGTGAGGCTGCCATAGTGAGAAACTGGATATTTACATAGCTCATAGTTTCATCCTACAAATAATCTCTTAATTACTAACAGGATTAAAAAAGGTAACATTATAATGGGAGAAGCCTGGTACACATTACATTAATCAAGCGATCAAGGTGAATCTAACCTGTGATGCAACAAAATGATATTGTGTGGCATATTATAGAATGCGATGAAAATAACACAGCATCACTTCTATATTTTTTTCTCCAAAGATATGTAATCTGAATTTAATCATGAGAAAACATCAGACAAGCTCGAACTGAACGCCGTTCTACAAAATATCTGACCTGTAATTTTCAAAAGTATTAACATCTTCAACATCGAGGTAATTGTTGCAGACTAAAGATCACTAAAGAAACCTAAATGTAGCATATAATTTTGAGCTGAAGGCTGCAAAAGATTCTGTTGTATCTATTAACATACACCACATTTTCTTTTTCTATTCATCTGTCATTGGACATTTAGGTGGTTTCCACATCTTGGCTATTGTGAATAATGCTTAATGAATGAGCATGAGGGTGCAGATTTCCTCAGGATCATGATTTCGGTTTTTAGGGATATGCACTCGGAAGGGTGATTATGGAATCACATGGTTGTTCTAGTTTCAATTTTTGATGATGGCTCCATAACACAGGAGTCAGAGTACTGGTCTTATAAACCAGGGGCCGTAAGTTCATATCTCACTGGGGCCTTGTGGCAAATATCTTAGGGCCCCGAGGTAGGAGGATCACTTAAGCTCAGGAGTTTGAGGTTGCTGTGAGCTAGACTGATGCCACAGCACTCTAGCCTGGGCAACAGAGTAAGACTCTGTCTCAAAAAAAAAAAAAAAAGAAAAAAGAAAAATTTTGGAAGAATCTCTATACTTTTTCATAGTAGCTCTGCCAATTTATATTTCAATCAACAGTGCATAAGTGCTCCCATTTTTCCACATCCTCACCAACACCTGTTTTCTTTTTTGTTATTTTGATAATAGTCATCTGAAAAGATGTGAGATGATATCTCATTATGGGTTTGATTTGCATTTCCCTGGTGATTAGTGATATTGAGTACATTTTCATTAATATATACTATTGGCCATTTGCATGTCTTCTTTTGAGAAATGTCTATTCAACTCCTTTGCCCATGTTTTAATTGGGTTGAGATTTTGGCATTGAATTGTAGAATTTCCTTATATAGTTTTAAATATTAACTCTTTTACATATAAATTATGCTGTAATTTACATTTTTGTGTCCCCACACAATTCATGTGTTGAAATCCTAACCCTGCCAAGGTGATGGTATTAGAAGGCAGGACCTTTTGGAGGTAACTAGGTCATGAGGGCAAAGGTCCATGAATGGGATTAGTGCCCTTCTAAAAGAGGCCTGAGAGAGACACATTGCCTTATTCTGCCAGTGAGGTTACTGTGAAAATATGACCATCTATAAACTAGAAACCACGTCCTCACCAGGCATTGAATTTGCCAGTGCCTTGGTCTTGAACTTCTCAGCCTCCAGAACTGTAAGAAATAAATTTCTGTTGTACATAAGTCGCCCAGTTTATGGCATTTTGTTATATCAGGTGGAATGGACTAAGACATTTGGTAGGCAAATATTTTCTCCAATTTCGTAGGTTACCTTTTCATTTTGTTGATTGCTTCCTTTGCTGTGCAGAAGCTTTTTTGTTTCATGTAGTCCTGAGACAGCATAGGAACAAGACTTGGGCCCCTTACCCCTTATTGTGGAAGTCAACATTTGGCCTAATTAGCTGCAGAAAAGTTAAAAACAAATAGTACCCTAACTGCCAGAATTCAGCCCATACTCACATGAATCAGGGGCTAAATCATCTGTCTTCCTGGTAATATTTCCCAGGGCCACTGACACAAGCTGATAAGGTACCTGGCTGCAAAGAAACCAGATCTATCTGAATCTAACTGCCTCAAGCCATAATAGACCCCCTTACTGACCCAACTGTGATTTTTTTCCTAATTATAATTTCATGTTAATGCTAAAAGTCATGCCTGGGGTAGAGATTTAACATGCTGATGAGACATGCAACACATGAAGAGGCATATAGCACAACTGTGCAGATGCAAGAACACATCCACTTCTACGTACTTACACACCACCCCTTTGCTGCCTAAGCCTCGTAAAAACTCTCCCTGAACTTCCCTGGAAAGCCAGCCTGAGAGCTCTCTCCTTTGTGCTCAAGCATAAGCCCCAGTAAAGCTTTGCCTATGACTCATGGTTGGCCTCTTGTTAATTTCTGTTGTGTAGAGAGTCCAAGAGCCCACACTGGTAACTGTCCCACTTGTCTACTTTTGTTTTTGTTTCCTGTGCTTTTGGTATCATTTCCAAAAAATCACTGTCAAGACCAATGTCAAGAAGCTTTTCCCCTCTTTTCTTCTAGGAGTTTCATGGTTTCAGATTTTAAATTAAATCTTGAATCCACTTTAAGTTGATTTTTATGTATCGTGTAAGATAAGGGTTCAATTTTATTTTTTGCATGTCAATATTCTGTTTTCTCAACCGAAGAGAAAACCAGCCAGTTTCAACAACATGAGGACATCATGCTACATGAAATAAGTCAGACACAGAAGGACAAATATTGTAAGATGCCACTTATATGTGGAATCTAAAATAGTCAAACTCACGGAATCAGAGGGTAGAATAGAGGTTTCCCAGGTATTGGGGGAAGGGAAAATAGGTAGCTATTATTCAAAGGGTGCAAAGTTTCAGTTACACAAAATAAATATATCCTAGAGACCTATTAGACCAGCAGTCCCCAACATTTTTGGCACCAGGGACTGGTTTCATGGAAGACGATTTTTCCATGGACCGAGTGTGGGGATGGTTTTGGGATGATTCAAGCACATTACATTTATTGTGCAGTCAAACCTCTCTGCTAATGATAATCTGTATTTGCAGCCACTTCCCAGCACTAGCATCACCGTCTCAGCTCCACCTCAGATCATTAGGCATTAGGTTCTTATAAGAAGCATGCAACCTAGATCCCTTGCATGTGCAGTTTACAGCTGGGTTTACACTCCTACAGGAATCTAATGCCTCTGCTGATCTGACAGGAGGTGGAGCTTATGTGGTGATGCAAGTGATGGGGAGCTGCTGTAAATACAGATGAAACTTCCCTCGCTCACCTGCAGTTCACCTCCTGCTGTGCAGCCCAATTTCTAACAGGACACGTACTTATCCCCAGTATTTGAGAGCATAGTGCCTATAGTTAAGAATACTATATTGCATAGTTAAAATTTTGTTAAGCAAGTAGATCTTAAGTGTTCTTATCACACACACATAACATAATTATAATAAACAAAAAAGGTGAAAGAGAACTTTTGGAAGTGATGTATATGCTTGTGATGGTTTCACAGGTGTATATCTCTAAACTCATCTAGTCGTATACATTAAATATGTACAGATTTTTTATGTCAATCATACCTCAATAAAGTGTTTTAAAAATGAAATAAAATTCTTCTAGCCTGAAAAAAAATTGAACTGAAATCAATGGCTCAAAAGGGCATTATTAGGATAAGTGACAAAACTTGAAAGGAGAATGAAAGTTGGACTCAAGTTAATTTACTGATTTTGATGCTACTATTGTGGTTATGTAGGAGAATGTTCTTGCTTGAACATAAACAATAGCATTTTTCAGTAGTTGCCAGGAATGATGGGACATGAGATTGGCAACTTAGTTTAAATTGTTTAGAAAATAATTATTTAAATTGTATTTGCGACTTTTCTTTGGGAGATTTTACTTTGGGTATATTTCAAAATAAAACAAAATAAAAATACATTTAAAAACTATTGATCTCTCCTTTGCCAACTGCAGCATTTCCTAAATTGTGCTCCTCGGTATTCTAATTGCAATCGCATGTAAAGTGCTTTACGTCAAATACGTTAGGGAAAAACATTGGTTAAATAAAGTTAAACAAGTTTCTTAAATGATGAACTTCTTAGAGCCTTAAACATACTAAATAATGTTGTTCATCTCAAAGAGGGGAAATAATATTTAATGTTTACTAACTTTTTTTTTTTTTGCCTCCCTATGAGAATTTCCTGGGACTGAGTCTAAAGAAAACAATTCAGTAAACAATGACGTATAAAATAAATATTCCTGAAGTAATTATAAAAAGCTGTTGAAATTTCTCTCTTTTTCAATTCTCAATGCCATCACCCTAACAATTAAATAATTTTCCTTATTTAATAAAATAAAATATTTAGCAAAATCAATCTGTACTGGTACTGTATCTGTAAAAAACTATTTCAGTTTTTAATCTTTTGACATTTTATTTTTTGTAAGAGCACAACTATGTATAAAGAAGAATATAAAATGTACTGGAAATCTCACTCAACTGAAACCATGACCATAATATTTCAATGTGTTTTTCCCCTTATCTCCCTTCCCCCTATGTATATGTATCTATTTTGCACTATTTACCATTAATTTTACATTGTAGCAATATTTTTACTTGACAGAGAGTTCCCATAAACTCCCCCATACACCTAAACACTGCCTTCATCACCATCAAAACCCTCACCATAAGGTACGTTTTTTACAATTGGTGAACCAATATTGACATGTTATTGTCACCCAAAGACCCTAGTTTACATTAGGGTTTACTCTTGGTGTTGTACTTTGTATGGGTTTTCACAAATGTGTAATGAGATATAACCACAATTATACTGTCATATAGAATAATTTCACTGGTCTAAAAATCTCCTATGCTCCACCCATTAATCTCTCTTTCCTTCTAATCTCCTGGCAACCATTGATCTCTCTACTCTCTCCATGGGTTTGCCGTTCCCTAAAGGAATGTCATGTAGTTGGAGACAACAGTTTTTTAAGCACATGGAAACTTTATAATCAAGCTTATTACCCTAAATACCTATATGTTTAAGAATATTTGACAATTTAGTCACCATAAATTGTTATCTTCCTTTTAAATTTTAGCCTTAAATTTGCTCTCATCTTCAGCTGGTTTGGCACACACTTGCTTTCCACGATCTACTAGTGAATTTGTAATAAAATACAAATTTTTTATCATAATATGTGTAGCTTCACCTGACCTTACTCTGCCAATTCTCTACTCTCATATCACTCTCTTTCTGTTTCCCTAATCTCCAGTGCCATTTATCTCCTTTATCACCATATCCTTAAAATATTCTTATATTTTATAAAATATTTTATATTTAAATGTTCTTAAATAGTCTCTGAACTCCTACTATGTATTTGGAATTTTTTGCTGACATATACTAATTTGTACATAGTTATGGGGTACATGTGACATTTTCATTCATACATGCATATAATGTATAATAAATCAGAGCATTTAGGAATCCATCACCTCAAGCATTTATAATTTCTCTGTGTCGAGAACATTTTAAATCTTCTTGCTATTTTGAAATCTGTAATTAAAAAGTTGATCTCATGGAGGTAGAGGGTAGAATGATGGTTATCAGAGGCTGGGAGGGAGGGGGGTAAATAGAGGTTGGTTAAACTGGTATAAACATACAGTTAAATAGAAGGAATAAGTTCCAGCGTTTGATAAACTTCCTGCTAAGCAATCCTTTCTCACTAGAGTTACTCTTCATCTCATTATCTCTAAGTTTATTTCTTTGCACTTCTTACTTTTTTTTTTACTTGCATACGCAGAAATAAACAGTTTATTTTTCCTCAAAGATGGCCTTTAGCTTGCTCTATCATATCTGCCTTTCTCATCCTTTATTGATTATCCTAGGCATATCACACATCTTTTCATTAACTTTCAGCTGCAAGAATGGTCTTAATTAGCAGATAACAATTCACTGTTAGCTATTATAACACACAGTTCAGCTTAATATTAAAACTTCACTCTCTTGCTCTCATTAGCTGCATCTCTTGTTTGTAGCATTGTTCCTGGCACTTAATAAGGGGTTAATAAATATGTCTTGAATAAGTGAGTGAGTGAATGAGTAGATGATTGATTACATGAATAAATAATTGAGATAAGAATAAGATTCAGGAATAGCATAAAAGGAATAATTTTTAACTCCTACATTGGAGGGACAGGGATAGGAAGTGTGGCAGGATTTCTTCTCTTATGCTGAGTCTTGAAAGATGAGTTGTAGTTTGCTGGATAGACCTGGAGTGAAAAACATTCCAGTCAGAGAAAGCAGGGTGGTCAAAGGTTTAGATATGTGGAAGAATATGTCACATGAAGAAGACAGAGAAAAGTAGTATGGCTGAAGGGAGAAATTCCAGTAGATGTAACAGTAGCTGAACATAGAAAAATAAAACAGTTCAGAGCCAGTCTCATTGGTCATATTAAGTTTTCGGTTTGTTAATAACAACTTAATCATCATTACCCAAGCATGCACTGTCTTTTTACATTACTGAAAACCCTGTTGCTACTCTGGAAAATTCCAGTTCCTGGTCAAAGTCAAAAGTGTCTTGTTACCACCTCTGAAGTCTTTCCTGACACCATCAGGTAAAGCTGATTACAATCCCTTCTTTGCTACTTCAGCATAGAACTTGTGTATAACTGAAACCCAATGCATCACTTACCGACAGGATTAAAGTCTTCCCTGAGCTCTTTGAAGAACTGTAATGGCATCTGATTTATTTGTTCGCTTCTGGTATCTAGCATAGTTGTTGATGGGGCACAATAAATGTTAGAGACATTTTCTTCTCACTGCCTCTGATGTTTCCTTCCCACTTCATGACAGCTTACGGAGTGCTGCCTAATATAATAAATGATCCACCAAAGTGAACTTAAATATTTTCAACAGATAGTGACGATTTCAGATGCTTTAAACTTGTATAAAGAAGGAGGGAATATTAATAGCAATAAAAATATCAAGGAACAAAACAATACCATCAATAATTACTCTTAAGTAGTCTCTTTTTTTGATGGAAGACAGAGAAAGGGAAGAAAAAATGGAGATAAATAAGACATAAAGACCTTTTCTTTTTGTTGTTGAGTTTCATATTAATGCTTTAATTTTTGCTTATTTCTTCTTGTGTTTGAACCTTAAATACTTAAAGTACTTTCCCCAAAGGAGAGATTTTCACAAACCAGACCATTATACTAAACAGTTGCACATGGTTGAATACATTTGGATTGTTTAATTTGACATGTTTTCAGCATGCTTGGTTTGAAGTCTTTGTTTTTGCTACTGATTTTTTTTCTTTTCTTCTTTTTGCTCTAAAAGTGAAGATTAATTCAGTTCTGTCCAGACTGATTAGAGCTGTTAAATAACTTACAGCGGACTTTGTGAAATAAATCTGGTAATGCAATTCTCAATGGACTGTAAAAATCTGTTATTAGTTAATTATCAAGACACTTCTGAGCGATATTAAATTATCCCATTTGTCTTCTGATTATTATTCCAGTGCCATGTAAAATTGTAAGATGTGTGAAGAATACCCTGTTAAATGCCAAATTTCCAACGTGAGTGATTTTTACAACCACAAATTCAAGTTTTTACTTCCATAATTTTAAGAATTTATCCTTATCATTTTTTACTTAATGGACAACTGTCTAATTTGATGTAAAAGTGGAATATTTGTTTGAGTCATTAGGTTCCTCCATGGATATATTGCCATTTAGTTCGCCTAAGGAACCACTTGTAAATCCATACCTGGAGATTAGACAGACTTTACTTAGCACTAATGTGCAGCAACAGGCAGTTGCGCTCACCTTACTGGCCAATTCAGCCGTACCTGCCTTCATAAAGCAAATGAAGAGTTAACTCAGCAACAAACAGATTCTTGGTTGCTTTGATCAATATCACATATGCTCTCTATGGCATAGCTTTTTCATCTATAAAACAGGAACAGTAACTATGTCGAGGGTTGTTATTGGAATAAAGTGAGCTCTTTGGCTCTTGGAATGTATTCAGTACATATTGGCTTAATATTATAAAACCTTACAGGTAAGTCCCCGGTGGGATTTATCAGAAGGCCTTTATCAAAGATGTCAGCTAGAACAGGATGTTCCAGTAAAATCGAGACCAAAAATCTTCATTGAATTTACCAGTCTCGGGTCTATAGTCTCATTTGTGTTTTTACTCTTGGTTTCGTGCTTCAAGGTAGAATGACATCCTTTACAATCATGGACATTAATGAAGTATTTTCTTTTTCACTTATTGCATGCCGAGTAAAAGAATAATTACTTTTCCTGTCTGGTGGCCTGTCTGAAGTTAATCTTTTTGATACTAACCATTCAGTTAAAGTGATGTTTCCAGGATATTCTGCTTTTTAATATATTATTCCTTAGGGGAAAAAATCTGCTCAAAGCATTTTTCAGGTAGTCATTATTGACTTACTTCTAGAGGAACCTCTGCACTCAGTGCCTCATATTGTTCTTAAAATGATTCAACATTTCACCCACCCCAAATCTTTGCACCTCTTTTTTCTTGGCTTGAATATTATATTCTCTCAAGTAAAGGCAAAAGATATTATGAAAAGAGAAAATAAAAGTTATAATAATGTAACTACCTATGCTGTCCAAGGAAGTCCAATTAACAATTAAAGAACAGGTTGAAATAGGCTTTATCAAAAATTATGTATTTTTTCTCTTTTTCTACAGAGTTATTACACAGTTCATTGCTCAAATTTAGCAGAAGGCAAAATGATTACTCAAATAAATGTTGTTTTGAACAGTTTTAACATTCTTCTGAATAACAAGTTAAAGAAAAATCAATGGAGTAATGCTTCTGGGATGAAAAGATATTTTAATAGGTTCGTTAGGAACAATCTAGAATTTCTCAGGAATAGACGATCTTAATGGAGAAAGAAAAAAATAACTAAAGAAATGACTAGGAACCAAAGTTAGGAGTTTGCAAAAAGCTATATTTTTAAAAGTATGAACATATATAAGCTGTATTTTATTCTCACTTTCTCACAGATATCTAAAATTAATGTAGTCTTTATGAGTCAAGAGTATGTCTGAGTTATAAGAAAAAATTTCACATTTAATCAGATGGCAGTTTAGAAAGATCTTATGTTAACTGATAAAATCTAATCAATACTGGAGTACCTTTTCAAAATGAGAATCAAATAATGATAAAATTGGACACAAAGGTTGACTAAATGGGTTTCTCATTTATATGAATCATGGAAGGGAATAATTTTTCAAAACTTTACTCCAGTGAGCTAATGATTATACATTATTTAAAAATTGTCTTTTTTTACTGGTCTTGGAATAGTGAAACCTATAATGTTCCAATGGATTAGTAAATCATCCATCATTAATATATTATTGTCTTGTGGAAATAATATATCTGTAACCATAAACTATTTTCCAAGTAATAGTTATTTTAATTATGAGGAAGTAATGAAAATGTGATTTTCTAAAAAATTCTAAATAGTTTTTTCCATTCAAAGAAGACAGTGTGCTCATAGAAAAGTAAACATGAGAATGCAGATGATTACTTGAGTATTTCAGCATTTGGTGATTGCCAACAATTTTTCTCTTTATTGTATGATTTAAATATATAGGTACAAATATAGTTATAAATATCTATACACCTATATATCCACATTAATGTCTGGACGAAGTTGACAATTTAATTTGGGATATATAATTTATATGGAGCAAAAGCATATATTAAAATGCTGAGCCATGTTGCTACAGCTTTCTAGTTGTTCTAGGTCTTTTTTGAAAGGGGAAGATCAATGTTTGTTAGATAAAAACAATTAGACAATGAAAGCAGGAGGAAGGCTTAGAGATGATTCTGTAACTCAATTCCTTCAGAAAAAATTAAAAAGCTAAGGTATACAAAGTGACCTTCCAAGTTTTGAAACTGGTGTCCAAAGGCAAGCCCATATCTTGCAGTTTGGTGTGTTTTACATGAGCGTGAATTTGGTATTTGGGTGTGACAGTTCTTTATCTCATACCGTCTCACTGATTGTGTCTGTGTTACCTGATCATTAAAATGCCCCACATTTTTCCAAGTGTCCCTTGGATGACATACCAACTTTGAATGAAGACCTTTTTAATGTGTAAGTTCATTTTAGTCACAGAAAATTGATATTTGTGATATAACTTTAACATAGGTAAGAAACTCATCAGTATCAGGGAATTGATGATGATAATGATGATGTGTCTGTTGGCACTGCAGCAGAATACTTTTATAAATATTTCAAATGGAACTTTCTTGCCAGGCTAAATACTACAGGTAGGATTGGCAGATAGCTTAAATCTGTTGCACTAGAGGAAATTTTTATTTTTATGTTAAAATCTGTCAGTTTCCTTTACTGTTATCTTCAAGCATTTTTTTCTTTTTCCATGTATTAATATACTATAATAGTAAAACTACTTGACTTAATTATAGCCCAGTGACATTTTTCCAGCATCTTCTCATACACTTGTTCAATAGGTTCTTAATAAATACTTGTGGAAGTCGGTCAAATATAGGTTTACCAACATGTGCATCAGGGAAGGTAGCACACCAGACGAATTCAGGGACGTCTTATCAAACAAAGAAAAATACATTTATTGTAGGATTTATGAGAAGTGTAGAACTTGGGTAAAGTTTAAATGTAGCAGCATATATTAAGGTTAAATATGTATTTTCTCAGAGACTTATAAACTACAAATTCTCACTCAAACTGAAATAAGAGTAAACTTCAAGGATAAAACTGGACTGAAAGAAAATGTAAATAGATTTTAATCTGATGACACAAACTTAAAGTGTCTCCTGCACTGGCCAAATAGGTAAAATAAAGAAACAAACAGGGCTGGGTAGTGATGGTGGACCGAGAGTATGTGCTTTCTCTTCTCGTGTTCAGCATTCTCAGCGTGCCTACGCCAGAACTTCCAATGTTTCAGATAAATTACAAACCCATGTTTGTGTGAAATGTGTCAGTTATTAAACACCACCAGTAAATTAAAACATTTTATAAACATCATGGGTTAAAGAAAGCCTGCCAGTCAAATTCTACCTGTTTCTGGACCTATGTTACAAATAGTGCAGAATCACGATCCAGACCCCATTTTGAGTCTAGCTATACTCATTGAAAATTTTTTGAGCTGGTCCTAATTATGAATCCATTAAATGGCATAAATTTCCAGGGTTGTTTTATCCTGATGACTGAATGAAGATTGTAGATTGTTTCTTATAATACTTACTTCTCATCTAGTTTTGATAAAGTCAAATGACAACTGTCTTATATAAAAATTAAGTATAATTAATCTCAATCCTTTCTAAAGTATTTTTTTTTAATTTTTGGGTCCAACTTCTGAATAGGTTCCTGTCCACTTGGTGATTTATAGCTACATACTTCCACAAACTCCAAATTATCAGGTACATTTATTTTTTTTTCAAGTTTTTTTAATTTTAATTTTATATTTATTTATTTATATTTTTTGTGACAGAGTCTCACTCTGTTGCTCAGGACAGAGTGCCGTGGTATCATCCTAGCTCACAGCAACCTCAAACTCTTGGGCTCAAGCTATCCTCCTGTCTCAGCCTCCCGAGTAGCTGGGACTACAGGCATGTGCCACCATGCCGGGCTAATTTATATATATATATATATTTTTAGTTGTCCAGCTAATTTCTTTCTATTTTTAGTAGAGACAGGGTCTCGCTCTTGCTCAGGCTGGTCTTGAACTTCTGAACTCAAACAATCTGCCCGCTTTCACCTCCCAGAGTGCTGGAATTACAGGCGTGAGCCACCACTCCCAGCCTATTTTTTTTTTTAATTCAGCATATTTCAGGGTACTAATGTTTAGGTTACGTATATTACCTTTGACCCACCTGAATCAGAGCTTAAAGCATGTCCATCTCCAAGACGGTGCTCACCGCACCCATTAGGTGTGAATATACCCATTCCCTTCTCCCCCCATCCCACCTGCCTGATCCCCGATGAATGTTACTACACTATGTGCACATGAGTGTTGATAAGTTAGTACCAATTTGATAGTGAGTACATGTGGTGCTTGTTTTTCCATTCCGGTGATACTTCACTTAGTAGAATGGGCTCCAGCTCTATCCAGGATAATACAAAAAGTCCCAAAACAGTAAATGTTGGTGTGGATGTGGAGAGATAGGAACACTCATACACTGCTGGTGGGTCTGCAAACTGGTACAACCTCTGTGGAAAGCAATATAGAGATACCTTAAAGAGATACAAGTAGAACTACCATTTGATCCAGGAATCTCATTACTGGGCATCTACCCAAAAGAACAAATTACATTCTATAAAGACATCTGCATTCGACTGTTTATAAACAGCAGCACAATTCACAATTGCAAAGATGTGGAAATAACACAAGTGCCCATCAATACAGGAGTGAATTAATAAAATGTTGTATATATATACCATGGGGTTCTACTCAGCCACAAAAAGACATTTATTTTATTTTAAAATACTACATACTTGATTTAGGAAAACAACAAGGCTGGAATAATAAAAATTATTAGTACTTACATGATATTTTATACTTTGCAAAACATGTTTAAATATCATCTCATTTTGATCCTTAACACAGACCTATGTGATGTATCAAACAAGTACTATTATCTTTACTGAGTAACACAGAAACACTCAGAAAATGTCGATAAATTCCTAGAGATCACACAGCCATTTAGTTGTGGGACAAGTTCTTTAGACCAATGTTACATTCTTTCCAGGGTGTGACAGTCTAAAATGTTACAAAAATCTCTTTGATGTTTGTTTTATATATAGACACATTAAAATTTTTTTTGAAAGTTGGCCATCATGATGACTCAGGCCTATAATCTCAGCACTTTAGGAGGCTGAAGAGGCGGGAGGATTGCTTCAGGCCAGAAGTTTAAGACCAGCCTGAGCAACACAGTCAACACAGCAACCATGCCACGGACATGGTGGCATACAACTGTAGTACCAGCCACTTGGGAGGCTGAGATGGGAGGATCGCCTGAGCCTAGGAATTCAAGGTTACAGTGAGTTATGTTAGGTCACTGCACACCAGCCTGGGTGACAAGAGTGAGACCCTGTCTCTCTCTCCTACTCTCTCTCACACACACACACATACACAAATCAACAACCTTTTTTAAAAAAACTGTTATCTTGAGATGTTTTTAAAAACTCAACTGATTTAAAATTTAAACTAAAGAAAAAATAGTTTTGATAATAAAAAAAGTTCATATTTAAGTAGCGACTTTTACCTTTGGGGTTCATTTGTACAGTTTTAACAGAGTTTTGTAGATCAAAAGCAGAATGTGAAATACGGATATATAGAGTCACATATAGGAATGTACTTTTTCTTGAAAATCAGAAATATGAACTGATACTTGTTGTTTTAGAAGAGATTCCAAAACTTATGTTTAATTCTTTGTCCTTTGTATTAGTGTTTAAAGCAGCATTACATGTTTACTTCTTTACCTCAGTTAATCAACTTCTCATTTTAATCTAATATTCCAAGAAGTTGAAATGTTAATAGTAATCTTAGTTGAAATGTTGCAAGGAAAATTTAATATATTAAGGCTTAGTAAGGAACGATACTTAATGGAAATAACAATTATGAAAATCTGTTGTATCTCAGAGCAGAGAGAAAAACACTGTTAATCCCTTAATTCCTCAATTGTAATGACAGTAGGAGTTAATACCATAATTCTCATACATACATTGGGTTTTACAATTTGTTAAAATATTTGTTTATAGAAGGATAACCTATTAAAAATCTACATATAAAAAACGAATGTGTTAGAAAGTGCCAAAAGCAGTTGCACCAGAATAAACTTTGTAATAAATCATTCCACAAGTAAAGAGACTTCCCAATTCCCAGAGTCTGTTCTATGTGGAGTTTTAAAAATTCATCTTGCATCTGACATACTAAATATCGCAAATATTATGTTTATGAGAGTAACAAAGGGAACTCATTAGTAATTACAGTTAGCTGCTCTAATGGAAAACGAATATTTATTGTTGAAATGAATTAAATAGGAAGCATCAGGTTATTAATACAGAATGACATAACCTCTTTCTGTCTCAATAGCATGAATTACTACTTAAATAAGAAATTGTTTCAATGTCTTCAAAAACATAATATCCACATAGACATAATTTGGAAAATCAAATACATGCTTTTTGGATGAAAATTGTTTCTCCACAATCAGATATTATTAGGAAGAAAGAAATTCATAAGAAGCTATTAAAGATTATCTTATGCTTAACTATATTTCTTATTCTTTACCAACCTCTGTTTCATAAGGAAAAACAAATACTAAATTCCAGCTAGACTATTGGATGACACCTCTTTTTAATAAAAACAGAATGATGTGATTTTCCTTACTCTCAAGAGAGTCCCCCCAAATTTTTGTTGAGCTAAATGTTTGGAGGTACCTGTATACAGACAGGCACATATGGTCAATTGTTGTGGTGATAATGAATGAATGTTCAATAAATCACTTTTGCAACTGAAGGAGAACAATATAATTAAGACACTCTATATTTACAATCAGATTCAGAACTTAGATCCAAGAGAATAGAATTGTTATTGCTGGAAGGAACATTAACGCTTAACTCGTCCCAGGGTTTTCATTGAATAAATTAAGTCCCTGAAAATGTTCCCTTTAAAATTATGTATGAGCTTTGAGTTGCCAAGTCCAATGACCTGTTCAGTCTACCCTCTGCTTGATCTTTCAGCTGAATCTGACCTTTTTGACATTCTCACATTTGACTTGTGCTGACTGCTTTTTCTGAATTCCCTTTCTTAATCTTTCTCTTTTTTCTGGCAGAGATTTGTATGTTGGTATTTCCAAAGTTCTACTTTTTATCCTCCCCCTTTTATACCGACAAAATGTCCTGGTTAATGACAGCAATTTTTATTGATTTAGTTATAGCTGATGTTCATTATTCTACCTCATCCTGAACCTCAAAACTACATTCCCATTCTCTAGCTATAGAGACTTTTGTTTTCTTCACAATTTTATCATCTTGAAATATATGACACCTTATTAACCTTGACTGGCATTTATTCTCTATTTTCAGCCTAATCCGATATGTCTATGGATATGTCCGTAATGCATAGTTGCCTTCTTAAATAGATATAATTACTTCATCTCCACTGCCTGTGGCACTCTTCAAAATGCTCACCTTTTGAAGACCAATACTTTATGTTTCCTTTTCCAAGTCCTAGCTCACTGAATTACTATCCACTCTCCAAACATCTTTTATGTATTGTATCCTTGTAGAACTTCTGCTCTGGCCTGGGATTCCCTTCTCTCCTTCCTCTACCTAGTAGACTCTCTCTTCTTATAAATTTCAGAAGGAGTGCAAAGGAAGAAACCAAAGTAGTCTTTCCTAAGGAGATGTACATTACCTTTTTGAGGAATTCCTTTACTCCTGCTCAGTGTTTCCATAGATAGTATGCTCATTTAATGAGTAATGCCTTTATCAACTGCCATTATGCATAATATATGTTATTCTCATATTCCTTACTTCTGGCACAGTATCTGGAAAATTGTAGAAGTATTTTAAATTAAACTTAATTTTCATTGATATAAATTTGTCATTTCACATATTTTTACATACTATATTTTCTATGGAATTTATTTAAATTTTTATATTTCATTTTCTATAACAGGTTGAGCATTCCTAATCCAAAATCTGAAATCTGAAATGATCCAAAATCCAAAACTTTTTGAGCACTGCCAAGACATTGTAAGTAGAAAATTCCACACAAAAGTACTTAACATAACCTTTGTTTCATGACTAAAATTATGAAAAACATTGTATAAAATTACTGTCAGCCTGTGTGTTTAAGGTGTGTATGAAACATAAATGAATTTCGTGTTTAGTCTTGGGTCCCATCACCAAGATATTTCATTATGTGTATGCAAATATTCCAAAATCCAAAACACTTCTGGCTCCATGAATTTTTGGATAAGGGGTACTCAACCTGTATAAGCAATGGCTATTATTTATTTTTTATTTGTTTAGATGCCATAAATAATATTTGATCAATACTACTATATTTTTCCCATACTCTCTAGCTCGCTAAGTGTGGTTTCAGATCCCTCAGGTCAGATGATAGAATTTGGGAACCTGATAGAAGGATATTAGGCAGGAAATTGTTATGGCTGGTCATTCTTCTGAGCTGGAATCTCAGTCTCTGGGCCTGGCCGGTGGTTAGAGCTCCCTCTTATAGGTATGTTCTTCAGAGATCTCCCATCACTGGGATCTTTCACCTCTGACTGAGATAAAAGCGTCTCTACTCTATTTGATCACTTATTCATTCTGTAGTCACTCGGAATCTAGAAATATCTTCAACTTCTCTCTGCTTATTACTCTTCAACTCTTTAATTGGCTCTTTTGGACCTAAGATGACTCCCTAGTGGCTCTTTACTACATTTGGCCCACATCTGGTCTATGACATACAATCATTCCAAAATCTCTTTGTAGCAGGGGATAGTCCACTCTTTCCCTCAACTATACCAGCACATATCAAGTTTTCAAGGGACCTTCTCGGTGCTTGTTGTGAGGAACAGGCAAAAGGACCTAACTAATTCCCTTCATCTCTTTTATAGGGTTGCTAATCTCATTCATAAGAATTCCACTCTCATGACTTAATCACATCCTAAAGACCCTACCTCTTCATACTATCACACTGGAGTTTAAGTTCCAACATGACTTTTGGAGGGGAAATATACATTCAAACCATAGCAGGTGGAATATACCAGGATTCTCTGCAGTAATTTTTATTTTTTTATATTTGCAATTACTAAATATTTTGGAGGAGATGCTTTGAGTCTAAATAAATATCCTGTTTTTGCTTAGACTTTCTTCCACTAATTTCAGCATCCATTAGTGGAACCTTGCCTTTAGAAATTTATTATTGTCATGTTCTAATGGTTATTTTTCTTTAATTTTTTCTACATTTATTAATTGAATTTCTTTTATAAAGAGTAATTGTTGTTACTTCCCTATTTTTTCATTGGTTGATTGATGAAGTTATTATGTTAGTATGGACTCATGGATATTTATTTTATTCTTTAGTTTATAACCAAACACTATGGTTATTTATCTTGTTGTTCAGGTTTTTACAACTTTGTCCATTGTGAGCTCTTTCACATTGACTTTTGTGCCTTTGGGATATGCCTGTACACTTTTTAAGTACTTCCTTACTTTTTGGTATCAAAAGATCTGAAGATGTTTCAGGTTCATCTTGCATTATTCAGACCCCAGCCCTGGAATCAACTACTTCTCCAAAGATCTTTGTTTCCTGTTGTTAGAAAACAGTATTTAGAAACCAGTCATGTAACCAATCAGAGGCTTTTGGTGTACTCATTGCTAATGGAGTGCCACTGTGTCTACCACCGCTTCTTTGTGAAGAGAGCTAAAAATATATAACAACATAACATACTCTAATCTAAGTCATAGATATAAACACTTAAATTTATTTCTGTATCTATGTATATGACTCTATATTAATACTTCAACTCCAGGCAGCACCACAGGGTTCATTCTAGCCTTCTTCATTTCCTTATTTGCAACTTAAAAAATTTTGATAATGAAAAACTTGGCTCTGATTGTCTATAATATATTAGCTTATTTGTTTAAACCTAATATTCAAAATAGTAATTATAGAATTCCTAACCTATGCTCTTGTAAGAAACAAATTTTCTTTCCAGAATATAACATTTCTATACAGTTCTTTTTGTGTTCAGCCATACAGTGTGCTGTCAAAGCTCTTTTTTCCAAAGTTAGATTGGATCCTTTCTTCTTTATACATTTTGTTTGGTTAAGTAATTCATTTGTTAGTCAGTTAGATGTATTTACCAAGGTCTGCATTTCACCTTTTCTTATATATTTTTTTAAATTAGTATATATCAAAATTCACTTTTTGTGGTGTTTGGTTCAATGGATTTTGACAAATGCATAGAGCTATGTATCTACTAAAACAGCTGAACAAAGAACAGCTCCAACACCCCAACCATTCCCCTGTTACTCTTTATAGACAAAACTTTCCCCTACCCCCAGTCCCCAGTAACTACAGTTCTATCTTCCTCACTATAGTTTTTCTTTTCCGTAGTGACGTATTAGTCAAGTGATATAATATGTAGCCTTTTGGATTTATTTTTTTCCTTAGCAAAATTCATTTAGTTTTAATTCATATTGTTGTGTAAATCGATAGTTCATTTTTCAAATTATTGAATGGAATTAATTCCATTGTATGGATGTATCATAGTTTATCCATTTATCAACTAAAACACTTGCCATTTCTGACAATTATGAATAAAGCTACTTTAGATGTTGATGTGCTGGATTCTGTGTGAATATACAGTATCGTTTGTTTTAGGTAGAAGCTCAGAAGTAGGATGCTAGGCCATAAGGTAAGGGTATGTAAAACTGTTTAAGACATTGCCGAAGCACTTTCCAAAGTGGTTGCCATTTTGCATTCATACCACAAATGTGTGAGAGTACCAATTGCTCTGTATGCTCACCAGCAATTATTTTTACCACTGTTTTTTTGGTTTTTTTTTTTACATCCTAGGTGTGTAATAGTATCTCATTGTGGTTTTCCTTTGTATTTCTTAAATGACTAAACATCTTAAACATCTTTCATATATTTTTGTTCATACATTTTCATATTTTCTTTGGAAAAGTGTCTGTTGAGGCCTTTTGTTTAGTTTTTCAAATTAAATTCTTCATCTTCTTTTCTTTGTTGTTTTTTTTAATGGGTTCAACATTTTCCTGTTATTGAGTCTTGTGAGTTCCTTAAAATTTATGGCTAAAATTACTTTATCAGATGTGTGATATACATCACTTCTCAGTCTTTTGGCTAAGATCAGGTGCAGATGTGTAATATAAAAATATTTGCTCCTAGTTTGGGGAATGTGTTGTTCATTCACTGATTAATATCTTTCACATAGCAAAGGATTTAATTTCAATTAAGTTGCCAATTTTTTCTTTATGGATTGTTCTTTTAGTGTTATATTTAAAAATGCTTTGCCTAAGCCAAGATCATGCAACTTTTCTTCTATGTTTTCTTCTAGAAGTTTTATAGTTTTATGTTTTATATTTAAATCTATGATTTATTTTGATTTTATTTTTACATAATATTTGATATATTCAAATCATTTTATTACCTATAGATGTTCATATGTTCTAGCAGTATTTGTTAAAAAAGTAACACTTTTGCACATTTGTTAAAAATTAGTTAGCTATTATTGTGTGTGTGTACGTGTGTGTATTTCTGGATTCTTGATTCTGTCATTATTATCATACAGATAATTTTGGGGAGTTATATCTAGGCATTTCTTTCATTTTCTTTTTTCTCCTTTTATTTCTTCTTTTCTATGTTAGTTTGCTAGGGCCACCATAACAAAATTGCACAGACCAGGTTGTTCACACAATGAACGTTAATTTTCCCATGGTTCTGGAGACTAGAAGTCCAAGATCAAAGTGTCAGCAGGTTTGGTTTCTTGTGAGGCCTCTCTCCTTGGCTTGCAGGGGGCTGAGTTATTGTTGTGTCTTCACATGTTCATTTTTTTGTACACACGCATGCCTGATGTCTCTCGGTGCATCCAAATTTCCTCTTCCAACAAGGGGACCAGTCAGATTAGATTAGAGGGAAGGGTAAGAAGAATTGCCATTCTTAGGGTACTGGTAAAAACCTATTACACTGGGAAAGGGAACAGGAGGAACAAAATCCTACTCCTGGTGAGGGGTGACCTTACATGCCGAACCCACAACTGTAACTGAGAGAGGGAAAAAAGAAATGAGAAGAATGTGCCATGTCTCTGAGACCCAGGGACACAGTGCATACATATCCAAGACTGATGATCTCATTTTACCTTAATCATCTTTTTAAAGTTCCTACATCCAAATGCAATCACATTTTGTGATACTGGCATTAGGGCTCCAATATATGAATTTTGGAAAAACACAATTTAGCCACAACGCTACCAATCTTCTTTCCTCTTTCCTTCCATCCTTCATTCTTGCCTTCATTTCCTTTGATGCTATTGTAAATGATATTTTAAAAAAATTCAATTCCAACTGTTTGTCGTGATATATAATAATACTATTGATTTTTATGATGCTTTTTATACTATGTAATATTGTATGTTGTCCACCTTTTTCATTAGAGCCTTAAACTTAGTAATCACAGTTATTTGAAATTTCCTGTCAGATTTTTCTGAGATCTGTGTCATATCTGAGTTTCATTCTTATGATCATTTTGTCTCTTCAGATTCTGTTTCTTTTTGCCTTTTTTTATGCCTTATAATGTTTGCTAAAAGGCAAACTTTGCATGTGGGACAGCAGAGATGGAGGCAGTTTTTATGTCTGGATATTTGTTTTTATTTTTGCTAGACTTTTAGGACAGGATTTTATTTAATATATTTAGGAGTTAGGCTAGGTTTGATTTTTTTTGTTGTTACCATGGCTACCCTTATTGCACATCAGATTTCAAATTTCTGTAGCAATACCTTGTGTTGAGGATAGGAGATGGTTTTTCAGAGGAATGTCTATTTGATTCTGAGATTTAGGGTTTCCTGCTTGTGCTGTGCCTTCAAGACAGCAGGAGACGTGCAACTCTTATAGCAGCATTCTGCTGTCATTATGTGTCACTTCTTAGCGTAAGGTAAGCACTGTTTTCATCGTTTTTCTGACTAAGCCTCTGTCTTGGATATGTATGCACTGTGTCCCTGGGTCTCAGAGACATGGCACATTCTTCTCATTTCTTTTGTCCCTTTCTCAGTTACAGTTGTGGGTTCGGCATGTAAGGTCACCCCTCACCAGGAGTAGGATTTTGTTCCTCCTGTTCCCTTTCTCAGTGTAATGGGTTTTTACCAGTACCCTAAGAATGGCAATTCTTCTTACCCTTCCCAAAGATAAAGGCTTGTCCTCTGTAGTGTAGATAGAGGATGGTTTGAGGATGGATTGTGTCCCCCAAAAAACATATGTTGGGGTCCTAAATCCCGGTACCTCAGAATGTGACTTTATTTTGAGATAGAATCATTGCAACATTTAAAAAAAAAATAAAATGGGATCAATTGGGCTCCAATGCAACATGACTAGTGTCCTTATAAAACACAAAAAATTCAGACACAGAAACAGAAACACACAGGGAGAATGCCATGCATACATGAAGGTAGAGATTGAGAGGTGCATCTACAGGCCAGAGAATACCAAACAGTGCCTGCAACCACCAGAAGCTAAGAGAGAGGTATAAAAAGGATTCTTCTTCACAGTCAACAGAAGGAATCAATCCTGCTGACATTTTGATGTTGGATTTCTGTCCTCCAAAACTGTAAGACACATTTCTGTTGTTTAAGTCACCCAGATTGTGGCGGTTTGCTATGGCAGCCCTAGAGAACTACCACAGAGAAGGATCTTTGTAGACTGTTTTGCCTTCCCACGTGGCTTTTGTTTTCTTGCATCACGGCTGCCTCCCTTCTGGGGTCTGTTCCCGATTTTTTCTGTGAGCACCTGATGCAGTTTGTGGAGTAAGAGCCTTTAAAGAAGTGTCAACTCCTCAATTTCTTGACCTCCTAGGGGCTTCACACGTTCGCAGTTTGCACTTGATCTTTACCAATTTATCAATTATTCTAGCTGAACTCTTCGTCCTTGATGAATGCTGTGTCTTTGTGTGTCCTCCTTTCCTGCAGGCACTGCCTCTCCTGACAGGTGCATATCAGTGTCTCTGTGATATCAGCTCTTAGATAGGTTCAAAATAAGTCATTAATCTGAGGTTAGTTCAGCTCCTATTTATTGTAAGATGGGAGCAGTGCCCCTTCTAGCTCAAGGCATATCTTGGGACAGCCAGCATGTTCTCACTCAGGTGTGGGAGCTAAATATTAAAACAATTGAAAGCCCCATTTTTTAGGGGTTGATAAAATACCTTTAACAGGTTTTGAAGAGTCATATTTTTGTTGTCTGTTTTTGTTGGTTTTATATTGTTTTTCTTGCATCATGCTATGATGTAACATTTATTGTGTTCTATGTTAAATAATTATTAATCCTCTATTCAAAGTTTAGAAAATTCAAATCATAAGTATTTTTTTCATTTCCATTTTTATCTCATTTTTTTTATTGTTGTTAAATATTCACTTGCTTTTCTTTTGTTAGATTTGCTGTAATATACCCTTTAATATTTTCCTTTTACCTGAAAGGATGTCTGGAAGTTGAATCTGAGTTTTTCTACCTCTACACCATTATTTATTTTACTTTTAAGTTTAATTGATACTTTGCCTGGGTAAGTAATTGTTCATGAAAAACAATCTCTCAGAACTTTATAAACTCCACTGTTTATCAGTAAATTGGATGCTTAAAATAAAGTTTGACATTATTCTCATTCTCTTTTCTTTTTCTGGATATATTTTTCACTCCTTTGGAATATTTCAATTTAAAAACACTAAATTCTGGTAAAATTTGACCAAATCTGTTCAGAATTATCTATGAATATTATTTGTCCGATTGAAGAGTGAGTCATTGTCTGCCCAAATGGTCTCATTTGTAAAAGACTAAAATTTAAAATTTAAAGAATAATATTTACTTCTCAGCTTATTTAGTAGAGACTTTCCCCTGTCTTTTCAAAACTCTTATGTAGCATTTAATATTTAGCAAAGCATTTTTTTATCAAAGCAACATTGCATATTGCCATGTGTTATTTCTTCCACTCTAGTTTATAGTTACTTTTAGGGTATGCTTAAATTTTATTTTTACTATATCAAGGATTATGAGAATTTCATGTCATTAATGCATCATAGTTTTATTGAAGTTTTATTTAAAGACCAATTTCAAGGGGTATTTAAAATGAAATTCCACTATTCACACATTTGTATATGCAAGTAGGCACCTAATAACAATATAACTTTGTGTATTCATTTCAAATATAAGTTCTAAAGTTACAGTCAAGATAAAGAGGAAAAATTAACTTTTATCATTTGTTATTAGTTTGATTTTTAATATCTTACAATGTGTCTGTGTATTGAGCCTCTATACAATATTAATTTTAAAACAATAATAATATAGAATTTTGATTAATATTTGAATTCTGAAGCAGCAATTGTCCATGTTTTCTATTTGTTAGTGATCCAGTGTCATTGAAAAGTCTCCCATAATGTACGTTAGAGTTTCCAATAGCATTGCATTCCTTAGGATTGAGTACATGTCTCTGGCTTCTATTCCATGGCAACAATATGAAACTTTAAAGGTGCTGAAATACTTTATAGATTTCAATCTTCATATTAGATGTTTTTAAAAGAAAAATAATGGCCTGACTTTCTTGTAATCAGTTCCTGGTTACTGAGATTTGAGTTTTCAGAATTTTTTTTTTTTTACTATAGTCTGATGTTCCCTAGTGAATTTTACTTATTTCCTTGTCTGGTCTTTTAAATTAATACGTTATTAGAAAGCAAGCAAATGCAGTAGTTTATTTTAGATAAAAATTGTAATGGAAACTCAGAATAAAGAAGGTGATTCATGCTAAAGTTTTTACATGGCATTATTCGTCAAAATTTGGAGAGTTGATTATAGAGACTAAAAGTAGCTGAGGAAAAATCCCAGCAGTGTTTGGTGAATGACAATGACAGATTCAAAGTGGTTAGCAATATGGTTTCCTTACATTTCTGATCTAACAGAAATGTGTGTAAACATTTGGTTTCTAAGGTCAGAATGCAAACTTCCACACCGAAATTTAAAATCAAATTATTTTGGTAAAGAAAGTAAGTTTATCCTAGGGTATGGTTTATTCTTTGCCTTATAACCATATATCAAAGCCATTACTCTTTGAGCATGTATTTTGTGCCATATATTTTATATTTGTGATTTCCTTTAATTTTCACAGTTCTCAAAGGGAGACATTACTATCCTTACTTTTTTTAGCTAAAGACACTGATGCTCAGAGACATTGGGTAACTTGACAACTTCATAGATTGTTCTTGTGAGGTCAAACCCTTATCTTTCATTAACCCTCTTCCCCTTTTTTTTTACTGCTTCTTGCTGCATTTTTGCCATTCTTATCTTCTCATGTCCTAAAATTTATAAGGCAACTCTCATTTTGTAAGAAGAAATTAATTATTTCTACACTTGTTTCAAACATTTTATTAAAAATATGGGACTATTCTCATATACAGACCAGGGTTTCTCAACCTCAGCACTATTGACTTTTTGTGCTGAATAATTCTTTGCTTAAGGAGGACTGTCCTGTATATTTTGTGTGTTTTAGAACATTCAGCAGTGTTGCTGTCCTCTACTCAGTAGATGCTAGTGCACCTCTACAGTGTGACAACCAAAAATGTCTCAAATAATTTCCAAATTCTCCTGGGATGAACCATCCTGGTTTGAGAACCATTGACAAATGGAAGACTGACATTGTACAGATTTGTTTGCTAAGGTGGTTTCCTTTCTTTTATTTAAAATATTTTAAAAATATTTTTTAAAACATAGTCAGAACATGTAGCTTTTCTAAGGCAATTTGAAGAGGTAACCAAAGTGGGGAAAGTGAGGAAAACATGATTGTTGAGTACTTATTCTTTGTAAGATATTATCCTATTTTTACTTATGTAAATTATCTTTTTCTAACCGATTTCCTGAAATGTGAGTTAAATCATTAACATTTTACGGATGATATGTTAAACACGTGACTCAAACAGATAGTAAATGATGGGCTTTGTAATTCGAATTTAAAAAATTATTTTGCAGTAACAGTGTGGCATTCCTAGTGATTTTAATCTCTTTATAAATACTTATAGAAAAGATACTTAAGTACACTCATCCCATCTACTGTTGAACAATCTCCTTTCAAGAGCTAGCTAATTTCACCTGATAGTTGCCATTCTGACACATTGATTCTCTCAGTATTTATGTATATTACTTACACCGCTTATCAGAAACCTTGTTTCTCATTAATTTTCAGTGATTTTTTTCCTTGGGATATGTATTTCTTGTTTCAATTTCTAAAAAATATTATCTAAGCCCCAAATTATTATTGTTTTTAGTACCATTCTCATCCTTTACCAGGAGTGGGGAACTCACCTTAAGACCATATGTGGCCTTCTAGGTCCTTAAGTGTAGCCTTTGACTAAATCCAAATCTTACAGAAAAAAATCCTTTTAATTTTTTAAATATATTTTTGTTCCCTTCTATATTTTTATTTTATTTTTAAAATGAATACATTTAAAATATCAAAGAATAAAATAAGTTTCAATGAAATAATCCGCCCCGATTGACTGGCACAATTAGAACATTAGTAAGCCACAAGGGCTAAATTGACTACTGCTATGCTCCTGCTTTAGTTCTAACTTCCCCGGCATCACTACCCAAAGCTGATTGACAAGACATTAGGGGGGTCCAGTCCGCCAGTCTGTTATCAGCTTTTGACAATGGTGCACTGTCTTTCTATTTGAAGTGGAATCTGTGAATAGTTGCAGGGCTCAACAGTATTTTTTAATTCTGTCTGCTTAAGAGCCCATCATGTCAAAGAATATCAAGAGAAAGTTGAAAGACAAAAGCAGATTTTTTAATGCACATTGAGAATTGCAATATTATCTTGTTTCTGCTAAAGATAAGATGATTTGCTTGCTTTGTGATACTCTAATATCAACATTAAAGAAATTAAATGTTTGTCAGCATTATAACACTCAAGGAGCACAAATAATTTTAAATTAGAGGGAGAGACACAAAAGGTTTTATTGAAGAAATTAAAAAATGAAAAGCAAAAGCAAAGACAATTCTTTCAAGCAGCAATAAGACCTGGAAATAATACCACTGAAGTAACTTAAAAAGTAGCTTATATACTTGGGAAAAAAAGGGAAGGCATTCAGTGATGTAGAAATTGCAAAAGAATGCATTGTTAAAGTTGTAGGATGCTTAGACTCCAGTAACATTCCAAAGTACTAACAATTGCCTCTTTCTAGGAGAACCATAACTAATTGGCAGCATGACTTCACCTTCAACTTAACAGAACAAGTTCATGCAATACTTCAAAAGGAAAATATAATATATATTATTCAATCGCTTTGGATGGATCAACCGATACTACTGACTTGGCACAGGCTGTATACTTCATTCATGTCTTTCTTTGCTATGAAGAATTACTCACCTGGGGCACTTTTGCGAACAGAACACGGGGTATAGATATCTTCAACAACTTTCAAGATAAATGTGAAGTTGGACTGAATTTGGTAAATTTAGTGAGTGTATGTATAGACACTCACTAAGTGAGTATGTAAGTGCAGCTTACCTTCCACGATGGGAAAACATGAAGGATTTATTGCACAGAAAAAAAAAGATTAACAGATCTAGAGGTTCTCATTTATTTTCATTGTATCTTGCATCAGCAAAATCTCTGTGCTGAAGTGACTATTTTAAGTCACACTTTCCAATGAGTTATAAGTATTGATAATACAGTCATGCAAATGAAATGTGGTATGGTCAGTTTTGTAACATGCTAAAGTTGAAGGATGAGTTGTTCAGTGTGAATTTGCCATATCATTATAAATTGCATTGGCTAACTCAGGGACAGGTGTTAACCAAAATTTTATCTCTGTGAGAACAAATAGTTAAATTTTATAAAGAACAGAATCAGCAATGTGAATTATTGAAAGAAGATTTCTATAGGAATGCAGCACTTGGGTGTGATATCATGTCAAATAAAAATTACTTGATTTTTTTTGTGCAAGGTATTAATAAAACTAAGTCTAGGCCGGGGGCGGTGGCTCATGCCTGTAATCCTAGCACTCTGGGAGACGGAGACGGGCAGATTGCTTGAGCCCAGGAGTTTGAGGTTGTTGTGAGCTAGGCTTACGCCACAGCACTCACTCTAGCCAGGGCAACAGAATGAGACTCTGTCTCAAAAAAAACAACAACAACAAAAAAAACCAAACTAAGTCTATATATGATATGTGGCAAAAAATCCAATCATTTGGAAAAAGCTATCTTTTTGAAAAAAAGCTAACTTCTTTAAAAGGACATTTCAGATGAACATTTTTCCCAGTTAGCAAAGGTCATTGATGAGCAGGATGATATATATGAATCATTTGAAGAATATGCAGCTGTCATAGACCTATTAATTGGAGAATACAAGGAAAGTTTCACTGACTTTGAGAGTCATGACATCACACTCAAATTAGCACTTCAGCCTCACCTAGTTGGTATTACTAAGGCATCTAAAGAACTATGGATGGAATTGATCGAGCTCTCAGTAGATGACATTTTAAAATCATTGTTTGACACTAAGAAAGATCCGATGGAAATATGAAAAAATGCAGTAGAATATCCACACCTTCAGCAACATGCCTGAAAAATGCTTTTTTGCTTTTCAACCACTTATCACTGCTAATCTACATTCTCCTACATAACCCAAATCAAGGTTCCCTTACGATCACAAATGACTGATACTCATTTAGAGGATCAGCTGAAACTGGGGAGCTCTATGCTACAACCAAATATGCAAATGCTTTCCAACAAAAAGCAGACACAACAAAGTCATTAAAAGGTTAGTTAACTTAAAATTAACAAATAGTTTTCATTTTTTGAAATGAGTAAGTACATAGTAGTTAGATGTTTACAAAATAATGTACATTTTTAAGTATATCTAATTAAAGTTTCTTTAATGTGGCTTTTTTTGATTACGACTAAATTAATGCAGCCTTCCAACATGAAAAGTTTCCCCATGCCTGTTACTGTATCTCAAGATGATATTTATAATATGGAAAATCATTTAGGTGATATATAACAATGAAGAGAAATAATTTTCTTCAAAACACAATACATTCTTTTGAGCAGCTATCATTAAAGACTGTTAAAACATAACCTAACACTTAAAAATTGGACATATGTAAAGTATAATTAGCCAAGTATGTACTTTGTACATCTAAGAGATATTTGTCTCTTTGAATTGAGTATAATAGAGAACAGTTTGATAAAGAAATAATGAAAATCTGTCCTCAACTAACCACATTTTAAAATAGCTTCACTAAGATGTTACTGGAAAGAAAAATGCATGTTTGTTGGAGTGTCCTCATCGAGAGACAAACAAACTGCACTTCCTTACATTTAAAAGAGTTGCAGTTTTTGAGTTAGCTATGATTCACCATCTGTTTCATGGAAAACGGTATCAGCCTTGCAGCTGAGATAAGCAGTTTATGATATCGAATAGATAAATTGAGGGGAACCATCATTCTCTGTCAGAAAGTAGGATTAAGCAAACCAATTTCCATATATTATATTTCCCAGTAGCATTTTTATACTTTCTAGCTTCTAACTTACATTGAAGCACTGACACTGAATGTATTTTTCCTGCTTATCTCTTACTTGCATTGAAGAAGTCCAAAGCCCACAACTGTATTTCTATTTGACACCTGCTGAACATTGACATATGATACCCATATAGAGTGACAAAGAGGCACAAAAGAAACATCAATTTGTTTAGGAAAATCTTTAAATATTTTGTCTGTTCTATGACAAAGCAATTTACTAGATTTTTCATTAGTTTTGGAAAAATTATCCAAAATAATTGCCCCACATATGGGTTATTCTCATATTTCATATTGTTCAGTCATTGTCATATTCTCATATATGGGCCTTACTTAGCTAAAAGTGTCAAACTGTCGAATGTAATGGTTTAAGGAATCATAGGAACAGACAACTTCAACATAAGTATTTGTATTTTTGAATTTCTATTAATTATAATTCAATGAATACAGTAAGCATAGTAACTTCACTGATATGTTATTGTGACAATTTTAAAATCTGATTCTTAGAGCACAATAAATAATATCATATATTAGTCAGGGTTCTCCAGTGAAACAGAAACAATAGGCTATATATAGGTACATAACAGAAGGGAACTGGCTTATACACTTAACGAAGGCTGAGAAGTTCCAGGATCTGCAAGCTCAGGACCCAAGAAAACCAGTGGTGCTGTTCAGTCTGAGGCCAAAGGCCTGAGAAGTTGTCGGGGGAGGAGGTGCTTCTGTAAAGTTCTGGATTCCCAAGGTTCAGTGTCCATAAGCAGAAGAAGATGGGTATTCCAGCTCAAGAAGAGAGTAAAAACTTGCCCTTCTTCCACCTTTCTGTTCTTCAGGCCCTCAATGGGATCAGATGATGCAGGTCCATTTATGAGGGTGACTCTTCTTTAATTAGTGTACTGATTTGAATGGTAATCTTTTCTGGAAACACCTCACAGATATATTCAAAAATTGTGTTTTATCAGCTGTCTGAGTATCTCTTGGCTCAGTCAAATTGACACATGAAATTAACAGTCACGATATCTGTATTTTCTCATGTAGCTGTCAAGTGCAACGAA
This sequence comes from Avahi laniger, assembly GCA_963575035.1. Lineage (NCBI taxonomy): Eukaryota > Metazoa > Chordata > Mammalia > Primates > Indriidae > Avahi > Avahi laniger. The sequence goes on from CAUYSK010117184.1 coordinate 30,769, forward strand.
GAGCAGTGGATGTTTTAAATGGATTAAAACCTCATGACAGTTCTGTGACCCTTCTCTACAAATGGGGAAGCGGGTTCAAGAGACTGAGTAACTTATCTAAGTCTGTTACATTTCATAGATAATATACTTTTGATTCATCATCACTACCACTTTTATGTATTCCATTACCAAGAAACGAATGTTATATTGGTAAATCTGTTTGATTACAGAACAGATGTTCTGTGGAATTATAGCCATAATGTATTCTTTACTGAAGTAAAGATGTGTTCATCCCTTACCTTTTTCTTTTATTATTTTATTTTTGAACTTGAATTTATCACAATAATAATGTATAAAATTTCATCATATTTGTGTAAGTCTTATAACAAATAAAGAATATTTCCTACCTTAACCTTCCTCACAGATTCCTGCTTCTTGAAGTTAAGTATATTTTATATTTTCAGCTGATGTTTCTGGTATTTACATTCCTATTTCTAAGTAAAATGACTATCTGTTACTTATTTTTTTTTCTAATTTTGGATATTATCTATTGATTTTATATAAAAAATTGATTTTCTATGAAAAATTATGAGAATTTGACTCGCTTCATCACTTCATTCAAGCACATATACTTCTCTCCTAATATACTTGTATCATAATTTTTGCCGTTATGAGTGTTCAGTGTTTACATTGTAATAACTATATAAATATTGTTCACAGCTCAGTCACCTGTGTGCTATGATTTTTTCATTTTTAGTAGCAGCTTTTTTTTGAAGTCAATAGTTGCTAATTTTTTGCTGAAATAGTTTTATGATTATCCATTATATATATTCCTCCAATTATCTGACATAAGTATTGTGTCTGATATATCTGATTTGATCAAACAGAATTCTCCATCCTCCTCCAAACCAGACTTTCTTCAAGGCCTGCTCCAAAGCAGTTGGCCTGGGACTTCCCTTTACCAACACCTTAAAGAATTCTTTTCCTCTCTTTTTCATGTTGGTTCTCTTCTTTCGAGAATCCCATGCATCATTTTACAGAGTATGTTCTCTGGCATTCTCCCAAGAATGGATTGATGAAAATTAAATGATTGAGTCATTGGGTAAATTAATGTATGTTTATTTTACCTTCACAGGCTCAGGTTCATTAACTATCACCTCAAGGTCCACTGTGAAAACCAGAATGTTTCCATGTGAGGATTTAAATGAAGTCATTTCCTGAACCTTCCAGGCAAATATATTGAAAATCAAATGCATAATCTAATTTTAAGAGTAGAAAAGCCACAAAAGAGATTTATAAACAGTACCTATGTGCCTCATATGCCAAAATTATGGACCTGACAGGAAAAGAGTGCTATCCTAGGGCCTTTTAGGCCTTTGTATTACCAGGTTTGAGAATCTCCAATACATGAATATACCACACCAATAGAAAAACTCCTTTCCTCCTGTTAGAGAAGCACTCACTTCTTTATTTGAAACACTACAGACTTTTATTAATAGGAAGGTTTCTCATAAAGTTGTGCTTTTCCTCTTCAAAGGAGGAAAAGAGTCTATCACCCCTTATAGCCTCCAAATAAATTACCAGAGAGAAGTCACCACACAACTTAAACAGGAAAATGTAATCTTTTCTCTAGAAATAAATAGCTTTTACTCAGAAATAATTGGAAGGTCACACTGCAGGTATTCTAGTAACTTGGGAATATGAGTATGGGTGTCTCTTGTGGATACTAGATTAGAAATAGCTTAATAAAAAGCTAGAAGTAGGAACATTTTTGACATGGGAGCTCTCCCATGAGTCAGAGTTTAAAGACCTGGCAAGGACTCCTAGAACCATTTCTAATATGCTGCTGGGATTACTCCTTGAAGCTTGGATGTGAAAATGGTCAAAGTACAGATACCAGAATTTGTTTGATCTGGAATGAAGGAAAAGTCTGAAAAGATTCATGGAAGCAGAAGTGTTATAATGGATTTATTATTTCAGACCAGAGAATCCAAACTGCATGGATTTACCAAAAACAGTTAGAATAAACTCCATTCAATATAGCAATGATAAATGAACCACATGTTGAAGAAGATTAATGGAGGTGGTATAGTTCAGACCAAGACTGAGAGAAAGAGATACTGTCATAGAACTGGATTCAACACCAATGAGGATAGTGGAATTTTTGAATACTAGAGACTACTGTAAACTGAATGTTTATGTACTCTCAAAATTCAAATGTTGAAATCTAATCCCTGGTGTGATGGTATTTGGAGGTGAAGGCTTGCGGGGGTGGGGGGGGTGATTAGGACATGACTGGAATTATTTCCTATAAAATAGAGACCAGAGAGCTTCATCACCCCTCTCCCATGTGAGGACATAGAAAAAAGACTGCATTCTATGAAAGAGGAAGCAGTCTTCACCTGGAACCGAATATGTCAGCAACTTGATCTTGGACTTCCCAGCCTCCAGAACTTGCTTTATGGCATTTCATTATAGTAGTCCAAAATGAGTAAAGCAGAAGTCAAACGATGTCACTTAAACATCAGGGACAAGAAGAATATAATTCTTTTTGTGGTCAGCAAACTAAGCATTGTGACCAAATTTCTTTAACCTGGAGGGATCCGTATCATGGGCAATATACCACAGCATTCTGAAGAATAAAATGGTTGAGGAGCCAAACTATTAATATGTTCATTTAATTATACAAAAGAGAGTTGGCAAGAAAAAGGCTGGTATCAGCCATCACAGTGGAAAATCTTGATCCCCTCTTTAGCTGTAAGATTTGATGCAATTCTCACTGTGAATCCATTAGTTTAACTATGAGAAAGGACTCCTTAAGGAAGAACTCTTCAAATAGATGTGTATATATACGAACATACACATACATAAGATGATTATTGACATTCTTTCCCCAAAGTGGACTAGTGGCCAATTTCCAATCTAACAAAACATTGCAGAAAAGGGACTACTCGAACCTTTGAAGAGATGATGAAGAAAGGGTATGAGTTAATGCTGATATCAGGAAACTCAAAATGCCATCATCAATCCTGGCAGGAGTGCAGGTTTATGGAGGCTGTGTCATACACGAAGCCCTGTCCAATGGGTTCAGTGTGTTCATAGACTCATTTTGTGGTGTTTTACTGATTGGAAAGTACAATTACCAGAAGTCTCACATTGGTTTTCCAATCTGGGGCAGAAGAGCAATTATGATATTAATATTAATAGCAGAAGTATCATTGTGCCAGATCCAAGTTTAGGCATAAAAAGATCTCACAGCTTCCACTCTTGCTTTTCTTGGTACTCCATGTTTGCCATAAAGAAAAATCTAGAGTTTAAGATTACATGGAGCAAAGCCTCTGTTTCAGGCAAAGCCATCATAAACTAGCTATTCACAGTCAACTTGCAGGCTGATGAATATGTGGGTCCAGCTGAGGTCAGTCTGCTCCAGGCCAGAAGAATCACCCATCTGCTCAGCTGATAGCCATTCAGCCAAAGGAGTGTCACTTAGATGAATGATAGCTGACTACAGACATACGAATTATACCAGCTGAAACTAGCAGGCTCAGCTCAGCTGAGTCCAGCCCAAATTGCAGAGCCACAAAATTGTGGACCAAATAAATGACTATTACATAAGTCAATAAATTTTGGGATGGTTTGTTATGCAGAAGATGCTAATTAATACAGACATTGTTCCTTAGAGTGGGAGTGCTGCCATAACAAAAACCTAGAACATGTTGTACTGCCTCTAGGAGCCTGGAAAAGTGGTAAAGAAATTATAATGAATGCTCAAAAAATATCATATACACCGAAAGTGCCTCCTTAAGAGTAAAACATGTAGAATACAAAATTTATGGAGGTAATACTCACACAACCTTAAGTGTGAGTCCCTATCTTAAATTTTGCAACATAGGTGTCTTGCTTGACTCACCCTCATCCTGGCCATGACAAGTAGTGGAGGCTGTTCAAGCAGAGATGAACCTGCTGTAGCAGGTTGGGAAAATGGCAACCCCTGTTTTGAGATGGAAGAAAAGTTGCCTTAAGTAAATTAAAAGATAGAAAATAAATCTATATCTCCTAGTGAAGTAGATTTCCAGACATAATGTTTAAAATGTCAGTTGGTTTCTTTTAACTGTGTGTGATATAAAACAAGAAGAGAGAAATGAGCTAAAGAAAGAACGGATTAATTTGCATATAGAATTTAGATGGCCTATAGAGGGGGCAAAATTTGCTGTTAGAAAATTAAATTGCTCTTCAATTCCAGATTCTCAAGCCATGAAAAGTAAGAAATGGCTTCAGGATAAAGATTAACTCAACTCAACAACATAGCTGAGGTAGTTTTGTTAAGTATAACAAATTGTTAAATATAACTCTCCTTGTTAAAAATCTCTGAATGTGTCAAGACAATACCTAGTTCACCATCTCAGATAGATAAAAACATGTCTATGGATATTAAGGTCATTATTCCATAGGCTAAACATGCCTAAGGTATAGAGAGGACTGTTTAGTTAAAAAAGAAAAGGAAACAACAACAACAAAAATCTATGGCTGTTTTCTTTAGGGCATGAAGAGAGCATATATCAGATGCATATAAATTCAAAAAAAATACTTGAGAGAGTTTCACTGGTAAAAACACTGCTAGCTTGGACTAAAATTTACAGAGACTGTTCAAAATAAAAACAGACTTCTGGATCCCCAAACTCTTATGGCGAGGGACCAGCCTGAGGAAGCTAGCCAGATGCAAACAGAAGATATTTCTTATGGGATGTGAAGAATGTTGAAGAGGGCAGAACTAAGCTCCTAGAAGGTAGAGCTAAGAGTCATAGAGAACTCTCCAATAAAGTTGAGATTCTGTCAGTAAAGAAGGATAGACTGGAAGTTGGATAGGTAAATAGGAGTCTACTAAGTTCCTACTAAATTTAAAATCAATCAAACAACCCCATTAAAAAGTAGGCAAAAGGCATGAACAGAAGCTTTTGAAAAAGAGATAGACTAATGGCCAATAAACATACAAAGAAATGTTCAATGTCTCTACTTACCAGAGAAATGCAAATCAAAACCACAATGAGGTATCGACTAACTCCAGTGAGAATGGCTTTTATCAAAAAGTCCCCAAACAACAGATGGTGTCATCGACGCAGAGAAAAAGGAACACTTACACACAGTTGGCAGAACTGCAAACTAGTACAACCTCTAAGGAAAATAGAATGGAGATTTTTTGAAGAACTAAAAGTAGACCTACCATTTGATCCAGCAATCCCACTACTGGGCATTTACCTAAGGAACAAAAAGCCATTTAATCAAAAAGACGCTTGCACTCGAATGTTTATTTCAGCACAATTTGAATTTGCAAAGATGTGGAATCAACCCAAGTGCCCATCAATTCATGAGTGGATTAATAAAATGTGATATATGTATACCATGGAGAACTACTCAGCCATGAAAATAAAGGTGAACTAATACCTTTTGTAACAACCTGATGGAACTGGGGACCACTCTCCTAAGTGAAACATTGCAAGAATGGGAAAACAACCACCACATGTACTTCACTATTAAATTGGAACTGACCAATCAGCATTCATGTACACATAGGGAAGTAAAATTCAATGTAAATCAAGTAGGTGGGAGGGGGAAAAACACACCTAACGGGTATAATGCACACTATCTGGGTGATGAGCACACTTATAACTTAGACTCAAACTGTAAAAAAGCAATTCATGAAACCAAAACATTTGTGCCCCATAATATTCTGAAATTAAATAAATAAAATAAGTAAATAAATTTAAAACCAGTCAACTAAAAATCAAGGGAAAATGAAGACCAAAGAATTTTCAGGCATGAAAGAATTTTTTAATGAAGAAAGAAATCAGTAAAACTTATAGCCAAAATCTAAATACTTAATGGTAGAGAAAAATAATTATAATAAAATAGGAAGTAAAACCCTACATAAACTCAAAATGAGAGCTTTTGGTGGGAAAATGGAAGGAGATGTGAAAATACACTAAGTTCTTTTATACTGTAAAAACTGTATTAATATATAAAGAAGTTAAGACACTGACAGCCAATGAAAAGTCAATGTATCGACATAAAACATAGTATTAGCTTTAGCTACTAGAATAATAATGCTATATACATATTACATATATTTCATACACCTTACAAAACACTGGATAAAAGAATAAAATGGGAGAAAATAACATTTATTTTTCAACAATGAATATTTAAGTGAAAGATAAAATAAATAATGTTTAAAATAAGTGAAAATGACCAGCAGTTTAAGCTTATGAATTAAAATCTTAAGAATAATTAATTTCAATTTTCCTCAAAAGATTACATGTAAGGAAAGGTCATATTTGGCAGAAGCTAAAGAAACAAATTAGGTAAGTGGATATTTTAAATGAGACAAAAAGGATTTAAGTTAAAGAGGATTTAAATGGAAAGAGCACAAAATAAAATGTCACAAACATTCATGTACTTAACATAGTGTTGTACCACATAAAACAGAAGTTGAAAAAATACACATACTGTAGAAAAAAGCACTTGAGGTCATAATCATACAACATTGGAGTATAATAAGTAATGATCAATGCTATAAATCAAGGTTGTTTTTAAAATGACTGAAATTGTATTAACATGTTATTTTAGTTTGTATCAATTGAATTTTCCCCAATTTAAAAAAAAGTCAAAACTTAATGACTTAAGAAACAACTCTTTGTTTAGCTCTTGAGACTGTGGGTTCTTCCAGATAGCTCTTCTGCTGATCTCCACCTGGGTTACTTGGCCATCTGCAGTCAGCCGCCAATAGGTTAGGCGGTGCTTTTTCCATAAACTGGTTATCTGTCAGCTTAGGTAATAGCAGCAACTGAACCATCCACTATTTGTTATCCAACAGGCTAGCCTGGGTTTGTTCATATGATGATCAAAGGGTTCAAAAATCTGCAACAGGAACAAACCAATGTGGCAGCACAATACAAGTCTCTGCTTGCATCACATTTGTTCTTTCTTGTCCCATTGTCCATCCCCAAGTGTGTCCGTTGCAGTTATTCCCTCCCATATCACCATTTTGTGTTAAGAGATTAGCTACAATAGACATGCCTGTTAAAAATGGAGAAGAATGGGAGGCATATAATAATTGGTGCTCACAGCAATTTTGAAATCGAGACAGTGAGTACTGGCAGTTGTCCTTATTTCAGGGATAGGGAATATTCTCTTATTAGGCTAAGCTCTGCTCCCTGGGAGAAGATTACCAACCAGTACAGTGTCCGCTACTGCTCTCTTGGCATAGCTTCTTTATTCAACATTACTGATTTCTTTCTTTCTTTTTTACTGATTTCTTTCCTTATAAAAAAAAAAAATCCTATAATGCCTGAAAATTCTTTGTTTTTCATTCTCACTTGCTCTTTGGTTGACTGGTTTTAAATTTAGTAGGAAATTTAGTAGACATCTAGTTACCTACCCCACTGCCAGTCTATCCTTCTTTACTGACAGAACCTCAACTTTACTGTGGAGAACAAAGTCTCCAGTTATGAAGCTATTTTTCTCAGCCTTCCTAAATGCCAAGAGGTGGCTGTTAGACACAGGTCAGATCAATGTAATGCAATTAGAAGTTGTTTAGTGTTATTTTAGTGAAGGCTTCTAAGAAACAGGAAGAAGTCAGCTGACACTTGACCTTTTGACATCTGCCCTTTCTCTTTTCTCCTGTATTTGTGATTTTTGAAACTGAGTCAGCCATTTTGCATTTACTAGAGAAGTTCTAGAAAATCATAGATTCTTAGGTTTTTATCTTTTTGATACACTGCAAATTATGAGTTATTCAATGCATTAAAAAGATAAAACCCTATTAGACCAAATGAATGCTCAGCTAATTTTTTTTGGGGGGGGGTTATGTACATTCCTAACTGTTGCAGAGAATAATGTTTAGTCATGTATATTTAGTTAGTAAAACAGGCAGAAATGAGTGGTTTTCCTCGATACACAGATTTACATAACCACATTCTTCTCCTTGGACATTATATAATGAAAAACAAGTGTATGTACAATACCTGACTATGAAATATCATGAATTTTACTATAAAAGAATCTCAAAAATTTTTAAATTATTAAAATTTATTGAATTTTTCTAAATACTTATATATTTTATTTGTGGAAAGAGAAAACAAAAGTGACTAAAATGGGCATGGGGAGATAGAGAGAAAGTAAGCTCGCTATTGACTCTTCTTATAAGGGCACTGCCCCAACAGGAGGGCTCCACCCTCATGACCTCGTCTAACCCTAATTACCTCCCAAAGGTTCCATTTCCAAATACTATCACATTGGTTATTAGAACTTCAACATAGGAATCCTGGGAGGTGACAAGCATTCAGTCCGTAATATGATAAAGACTTTCTATTGTGATCACCAAATTGATTTCATTAGAAAACTAACAGCTTTGCTAATACAACAGTGAAGAACATACAAATATTCATTTTAATCTGAATGCAACTACATTTTCATTCATTTAAACAAGTGTAGATTATAATATTTCATCAAAAACCCTTTAAAACGTATTTGAAAATGCAGAACTGATAAAGATGCTTGTTTTCTGCATTGCGAGGGGATTTTTAATTTAATCATTGGCTGTTTGTTAGTCACAAAGGTGAAGACAGGAAGGTACTGGTTTTCCAGCACAAGTTGTTTCTGTTCTGCAAGTCTATCGATAGCCTGAATCTTTTGACATCACTACCTTTGCTCTTAATCTTTACCCAGACAAGTCTCAGAATTCTGACATTTCTTTTTATTCTACAAAATTGAGATTAAATGACTTAAAGTTTATGGCTGGTGGCATGGCGGATTCCAAAATGGTGAACAAAGGTTGGTAGTCTTGTCAACAAGACATCAAATTCTCTGAGGAAGAGTTTTATCAATAAATGGTTTAATAATAACTACAAAAATGGACCTCAATTTTAACAGACTTAATTACTAAACATATATTTTCATTGCTTTTTTATGTTCTGTATAAACTCACACTGTTTAAAATGCTCTGGGCTTGGAATCACACCTAGATCCTAAGTCCTTTCTGCCCTGAGAAGCTGTGAGACCTTCTGACCATGTTGAACTTGGAATTTCCATTTCCAATTAATTTGTCAGAGGTTGGACATCAGGATTCTTCTGTTAGTTATGCTAAATCGAACAAGGAATCTACCTTGATATTCTTCAAGGAACATAAGATCAATGGGAGCAGGGCTTTACAGTCAAAAAGTGCTTCGTAGCGAGGAAGAAGCAAGAGAAGTTTGAGGAGGTGGATCTTGTTGAAAAGGGGGAAGAAAAAATATATACATTTTTGTTTTTGTCCGCAGTTGACTGTCATTATGTGCGTATGACTAAAAGGTAGTAGTAGACATGGGAAATAGTCTGTGGTGTGCATTGCACATTTTTTTTGGACTCATAGATCTTAAGCCAAGATAATTGATTCAAATGCTGTGAAGAGGGAAAAAGCTATTGATTTCTCACTGTGTGTCTTTTAGTGACTGTGAGCTGCACATAAGTGTTGATATTATTTGTATCTCTTCCTTGAGTTTTAAGAGGTTATTATGGGAAGATTTGTCAAAAAAGGAGAACTTGCAAACATTTTCTGTGTTCAAGGTAAGATCAATAGACTCAGTACCGCTCATGTCAGGGTATTCTATGAAACAATCTAGTAATAAGGGAAGTGTGGTACAGGGCCCCATTGTAGGTGATCGTGGCATATATTTTACTTGTGGTAAGTGGCTTTTGAAATTCAAAATCCAAAGCCTACATTAAAAAAATTAATCTTAAGTAAGACATAGGTAAAGATTATTTATTTAAGAAGACGCTCACACTTTGTCCATAGCTCATATAAAATACTTACATATTTTACATTTATAATATCTAAAAAAACAGTTAATGAAACAGTCATTGAAAAATCTTCAACATTAAGATAAAGAAGTAAAATGTGCATGTTTATCTAACTGTTTACCTGCTTAGCACTTGTTTTTTAGGCAAAATGCTAATCATTGCTAATATTAATAGCTTTGTGAAGGGCTGTAAATTACAAAGCTCCTTTGTTTTTCTCTCAAAGGGGCATAAAAATGTGCTCCAAAATGTTCTCCAAATTCTTACCTCTTACGTAGCATGATGTGTATAGTTCATTGCAACAGTTGAAACATGATCTTTCTGTGTTAATACTAATCACATGTGGTTTATTCAACCTGAAGATTGGCTCTTAATATGATGTGTGGCATAGTGGAAGAGTCTTCAGTGGAACACAAATAAAACAGTTTCTTACAAAAGAGTTTCCGCCTCAAGCAAGGGTAGGTGACTTGAGGAAGTTGCTCATGCATAGTTGCTTGGTAACTCTTTGGTTCCATATGTTCAGTCCAAAGTTTTCTGTGTTTTAACTGCATAATAAAACTATTATTCATTTAAAAGTTATTCTCGAATAGCATCTATTTTCATTTGGCCTTTATATAAATTATTTCTTCTAGTTTTACAGTATTCTTCAAAGGCTAATTAATAGATGTTTTGTTAAAGTACGTTTTTGAGTGTCTTAGTGAATTTTAATGAAAGACTTCAATGATTTTTATGAGGAAAAGGTTTTATGAAACCATACAGAAAATTGACTTTAAACTTGTCTTTTCTGTTACTGTTCATTTTAATAAAAAGTTTATTTGGTTTTCTGAGTATAAGCTCAGCAGGAGATGTTTCCTTCATTAGAAAATTTAAAGTGCTTAAGGGAATAGAACATGTTAGCTTCTTGTTTGCAAATGCATTACACTTTTTTCTTATATTTGGCCAGCGGGATTTTAGGGGGAAGGAAAATCATCTTGCATTTTCCTGTACTTGATAATCCACAGTTTTTTACAGCAATCTTTGTACAATCTGATCTTAGAAACTTTATACAATGCACAATATTTTGGGGAGCTATGCAGAGTATTAAATTCCTATCCCAGAATAAAGAAATAATAAACACATACACAATAGAACATTTTATCTAAATTGCATTCTACCTGATGACATTTTCACATCTCTACAGCAGCTGCTTCACATATGAATTCACTGCAGCTTATTAGATCTATAATCTGATTTTGGCTTCTGGGAATTTGTTTTTTGTATTTTTTTGCTAAAATTTTTATATGCGTATACTTTAATCTGCATAAAAATATTCATGCTGTCTGGGGCTAAGGAAAAGATTCTTATGTAAATGAATTATTTAAAATTCTGAATAGTGACTGCAGACAAATGGAGGAGAAATGACAGGGAATTAAAACATTGGAGGAATATTTTCAATATGGTAATTAGATTAAACTAGTTTATTTTTCTGTAGAACATCAAAGATCTACTCACAAGCCTGTGACCAGATTAAGTGAAAGTCACAGGACATATACTCATCTGGGGGATGGACATGCTTGAAGCTCTGCCCTTGGATGGGGCAAGGGCAATATACCTAGCCTAAACATTTGTACCCCCATAATATGCTGAAATAAAAAATAAGTAAATAAATAAATAAACCCAGCCATATTAAAAATAAAAGCAAAATAAAGAAGAGTACCTACTTTATCAGATCTCAAAATATATTATAATTATGGTATACATGAGATATAAATCTACAAGTTATAAATCATATTTATATAAATTACAACTTTTAAATAAAACTGTGTGTTTTGGGGTCAGGAATAAAAAAAAGTACACCAATGGCATTTTAAAAGGATCCCAGAAATAGAGTCTTGAATATATGGGTTATCAACTTATGGTAATGTTGACATAGCCACATAATAGATGAAATATGAGTTTGATCTTAACAGTATTGACCATCTATTTTGGGGAGGGAAAAAATCCCCTCAGCATTCTAAATTTCAAAAATTTCATATCTATGAGCTAAAAAATAAAACTAAAGACATCTACTTTTCACGTCTTTGCTCAAAGGTTATGTTTTCATTGGGATCTACTATGACCATTCAATTTACAATTACAGGACCCTCCCTACTTCATTTCTATAGTACCTAACCAAAATTTATATTAAAATGTAAACTTTTCAACATCTCTGTGTTTCAGTACACATAATAAAAATACTGAATATTAAAGTATGATTTTTTTATCTCTTGATATATATTAAGGTATTTCTACACCTTTTTCCCTTTTCACCACCTTACCCTACACATTAATTGACGTATTTTACCAATTTACTTTTTACCATATATACAGAGAAGTATTTAATTCACTTTATTCTCATTAGAATTGGTGAAAACTTTTCAGGTTTATTAATCTTATAGGCACCAAATGACATGATTTCTCTTTTAAATCAGTTATTCTGGTCATTATATTTAAACTCTTAATCTAGATAGGTTTGAGAGAAGTATTATATCATCTTGCTATAACCTAACCATCTTTGTGAAAAGGGACACACGATTCCCTGCTAACCCATAATTTTTTTATATTTGAATAGATCAAAGAAAATATCAATATAACTTCTTCATAAAATCCTGAATATTACATGAACTTGGTTTTTCTGCAGGTCATAATACATTATCTAATTACTTTCCTGAATAAATGAAAGGATTGACAGACAACTTGTAGTCTGTGAAAGAGTCGCTATTTCTGTCACAAATATTATTAATATATGTACTCTTTCCTCCGTGGTTACTCTCCTTATAACATTTTCATCATAAAGCATATGATTTAGCTAAGAATATTCACAGGGAGTTTCATAAAGCACTCATTTTGATACAAAATTAATGATTAAAGCTATACGTACGTAGATCAGCAAATTTTATGTTAATTTAAACTAACATCAAAATCAAAGAATTACAAAAAGCTCTTAAAAACTGTCAAAAAACTGGAAGTGATTTTAAAAGAAAATGCAACTCTCCCTTGATAGACCGACCAACTAATTTACAGCCCTATTTGAGATACATGGCAATTTTCCTGTGTGTTACTAACCCAACTTTCTTGTTTTTTTTTCATTAACACCGGGTTGGAACTCAGTCTCCCATTGGGAAACACCTGTCCACAGTTAACAAGGTGTTAATTGTAAAAACAATAAAAAAGTGGAGTCAGGAAATTAGTTCACAAATTATTATAACAACTTTTTTTAAAATTCAGAAGAGAAGATAATAAAAAGTAAAACTATATTATTTTTATAAAAATCAAAGATTTATGGAGATTCTAGTTCTGTAACTTTGGGCAAGTTATTGAACCTCTTAATGGCTTGCTTTAGTCATCTCAAAAGTCAGGATAATCATGATATTTATTTCATAGAATTCTTGTGGAGATCAATGTAATTAATACAGGTAAATCTTTGGCACACGGTTAAGTGCTGAAAAAGTATTGATTAATATTAGCCATCATCATTATCATTATTATTCATATTTTTAGTTAGATTTTTCCATATGTATTTTTATGTCAGTGTATATGACATTGTATTATTTTACAGATATGTGCAGCTTGCAGTGCTCTGTGTGCTTTTGTGCTTTCAGTCAATAGTTCCATAAAAGCTAGTGAAGTGGTCTATTCTATTTTCTCATGGCTGATGATTTTTAGTGCACATGAAACAAATGCTGTAAGCCAATGTGGTTTGTCAGTATCATGATTTCAATTTCCACAAATTTGCATTTTTTACTGGATGTGGCCTTTCCACCATTTATTAAATATAATGAATTTTGGTGAATGACTTGACCAATAATGGCTTTTTAAAAGTACATTCCATAATCCCTTTAAAAACGAAAGAAAATCATGCTAAACATTGTTAGAGAACCTTTGACTTTTCCTTGTGCTGCCATTCATGTTGACCTGCTGAAGACAGCTATAAGACTGATTAAAATACGAGCAAGTCCTTTCAGGCATTGGAAAACAGGGAGCACAACACAGTGACCCTGGAGAGAAGGAAATGCATGAGGTGAAACCTGTTACCCTTTCAGTTCTTTGCATGGTGGCACTATCCCACTGTGGCACAGAGGGATGGAGTCTCAACACCTCATAGTAGTATTGTTGATTAGAGAAGAAAGATATTCAGTTCCCCAATTACTGAGCTTTGTAGGGCATAGTTATAAAGAAGAGGGAGTTCCTGAGAAGGGGTCTCTAAAATCTGTAAAAACATTCAACATGGGTCCTTGGATGAAGGCTGGTCTGTACATGTACAGGACAAGACTTCAAGAGATCCAGCAGAGTTCACCTCTTGTTGGGTGGGAAGCTGAAATTTGGTACCAGGATCATGCAATATTCAAATGAGTTGTAATACCCTCACATCCACGGTGAAGAGACATCCATTAGCATGTCAGCACTCAGCTGATTCCCTAGAAAGGACACATTTAAGGAGGGAGGACTATGCCCTAAAATGAATGCCGTTTCCTAGGACTAAGTTCAATATGAGACTGGACCTGCTCCATGAATAAAATCGAACATATTAGGGTCAAAAGGTTCAGTAAGAAATTAACAACTTGATGGAATAAACACCAATATTCTTTAAAGGAAAATTTTTATAATCTAGAATCATTAAAATCAAAAGATCCAGTACACAATCAAAATTGTTAGACATGCAAAGAAGTAGCAAAATATGATCTATAACAAAGAAAAAAAGCATTCAGTCATCCGGACAAGAAAGCGTTGGTATTCCCAAACGAGGAGTTTGCAATGCTTACAAAGCATTCCCAAATGAGGAGTTTGCAATGCTTTCAAAATACATGAGGAAAGTTTTGAGGATAGTCTAATCATAAAGGGTGAATAAATGGGGAATATCAACAGAGACATGGTGACCGTTTAAAAAGAGAACTGAATTGTTAGACCTCAAATGAAAAATTCACTAATTTGGCTTATCAATATTGAGACTACAGAAGTGAGGACTGATAAATATGAAGGAAGAGCAATGGAAATTATCCAGTCTAAAGAGCAGTGGAAAATGGTTTAACAATACGATTATTAGAAGATTTCTAAGTTTTTGGATATTAAAAAACACATTTCTGTAGAGTCCAGGGGTCGAAAATGAAATAATAAAATATATAAAACTGAGTGCTTTTTGACGTATAGCCAAGCATTGTTTAGAGGGAAATTTATAACTTTAAAAGATTATATTTGAATAAAATTATGTAAAAGTCTATAATCTAAATTTTCCCTAAAAATAAAGAAAAATCAAATGAAGTTAAACCAAAATTAAGTAGAAGAAGAATAATTAAAATCAGAGAGGCCGGGCGCGGTGGCTCACGCCTGTAATCCTAGCTCTCTGGGAGGCCGAGGCAGGTGGATTGCTTGAGCGAGACCAGCCTGAGCAAGAGCGAGATCCCCGTCTCTAGTAAAAAAAAAAGAAAAAATAGAAAGAAATTATCTGGACAACTAAAAATACATAGAAAAAATTAGCTGAGCATGGTGACGCATGCCTGTAGTCCCAGCTACCCGGGAGGCTGAGTCAGAAGGATTACCTGAGCCCAGGAGTTTGAGGTTGCTGTGAGCTAAGATGACGCCACGGCACTCTAGCCCAGGCAACACAGTGAGACTCTGTCTCAAAAAAAAAAAAAAAAAAAGATCAGAGAAGATTCAGTGCAATAGAAAAGAGATGTAGGAAATTAATAAAGCCAAAATGAGAAAATTAAATTTAAAAAAATGTATTTACATTGGAATAAAAAAAAAATTAGAAATGAATGTAAAGATGTCCAAAACCTCTACACTGAAAAATACAAAATGTTAAGATGGCTTAAATGGAGAAATGAACCATCTTCACATGTTGGAAAATTCAATATTGTCAAGGTGTCAATTTTTCTAAATTGTTTGATATATTTGATACAGTCTTAGTGAAAATGACAATGGGCTTCCTTTGAAGATTCTGAGAAATTTATTCAAATATTTATATTGAAATGCAAAGGACTTGGAATAGTCACAACAGTCCAAAAAAAGGTCATAGTTGTAGGACACACGTTACCTGATACTAACATTTAATAATAATCTTATTATAATATAAATTAATAATAATCTTACTATAATATAAATTAATAACAATCTCTCTATATTTAATACTATAAATAAATAATAATAATATAAAATAATAATAATCTTGCTCAATGTGCTATTGGTCAAGAATAGAAAAGCTGATCAAAATCATAATAGAACAGAGAATTCCAAAATAGATTAATATTCATAAATTCAATTGATGTTTGAAAAAGTGCTAGGGAAAAATCAATGGGGGAAAGAATTTTTCTTCAACAAATTGAGCTAGAAAAATTGAATAAACCTATAAAAACCATAATATTTGCCTCTTTCTCACAATATATTAAGAAATTACTTAAAGATAAATTATCAAACTAAAGAAAAAGCCAACTATGAATTTCAAAAACAATTTAGTGGAAAATCTTCATTACTTTGTGGTAGGTAAAGATTTTTGAAAGAAAATAGAAAACAAGATTTACTACATACCATTAAGAAAATAAATAAGTTATAAACTGAAAAAAATGTACATTATAAATGATGAAGGATTTGTATACAGAATATGTCAATCATTCCTACAAATGGTATAGTAGAAGTCAAACAACCCAATTTAAAAACTTGTCAAAAGAGATGAACACTTCCCAAAAGAAGGCAAATAAATGGCCTATGCAAAAGTGAGAAGGCCATCAGTATCATTTCTTATCAAAAAATACAAATTAAAACCACAATATGGTACATTCAGTAGAATGACTAATATTGAAATGAGAATAATAAATATTGGAAAACGTGTAAAGCAACTGGAAATTTCCTACATTACTGAGGAAGTATAAGATTATATAATCACGTCAAGGACATGCTAATAAATGAAAAGATAAAAATCAATAGGCAAGTAGGATTAGTACATGTCTTTCAGGATTAAAAGGAGCATTATAAAAAATCACTCTATTCTAGCCTTAAAGAGGTGACCAATAATTGCATGAAGGAAGATTGAAACGAAGTAAGCCTGAAAATATTGAGTGGAGATTTAAGGAGAACTGTGACTAATTGCAAATATCTTAAACCAAGAAACAAGATTTACCAACTCTATGTAGTGCTATTAGAAAAATATTTCTTAAAAACTTATTAACAGCAAATAGATACTGCAATGGATTGAATGTTTGTGTCCCCCTCCCCCCAAATTCATGTGTTGAAATCCTGACTTCCAATGTGATAATATTAGTAAGAAGGGCCTTTGGGTGGTAACTAAATCATGAGTATGGACCCCTCATGAATAGGATTAGTACCATTACAGAAGGGACCGTAGAGTGCTCTCTTGTCCGCTTTCTGCCATGAAAGGATACAATGAAAAGACAGCTGTTTGCAAACAGGGTCTGCACCACAACTCAGTCATGTTGGCACCCTGATCTTGGTTGAACTTCCAGCTGCCAGAACTGTGAAAAATGAAATTCTGTTGTTTATAAGCCACACAGTCTATAGTACTTCGTTACAGCAGCCCAAAATGACTAAGACATGTGGGGATGTACCTGCATTCTGTTTTGTTTTGGAGGATTGCTATTTATTGGGTCAGAAGAGTAAGTAGGCAAACTCAAGAGCTCTGCCTAACATTTTGAAACAGAACTCCTAAAGATTCTGTCTTTAAACGCAGATCTGCAAACTCTGATTCCTACTCTGCTTGAATTCTGCAAGATGAAAAGGACTAGAAAGGGGAGGCCAAGGTCATGTTTTATTTAAATCACGACTTTCCATGCAATTATACATGCTCCCAATAATACTATCATACAAATACAAGAACAAAATTGGAAACCAGCCTGAAATCTATGCAGTGTTATTCAAATGTTTTCATTTTATTTGAAAGAATTTTGAAAACCTCTGTATGCCTTTGCACATTTTAAACTTGATAAAAATTATCATAATATTATACAGTGTAAAGTATTCTGACATTTTGTTTGTTTGATCATACTTTAGAAAGACAAAACCTACTGGTACCACAAATTCAGATATAGTGCTGTTAGTTTCCATCCTTCACTGCAGCTTCACTATACTCATTTAATTAAGCTTGCAAATATCAGTTCTGCATTTAGTGCAGTTTAAATGTTAGTGTTAGATTTAATGTTGAACTTCACTTACATTATATTTTTCATCAAAACCACAAACCTTCAGATTTAGTCTTATCAAATTATGGGAAATGTCTATCATATAATCTAAATGACAAAGGCAGTTTTTATCAGACAAAATCAGACTAAATTTCCATGAAAATGTCTTTATTTTATTTATATTTAAATATGATTTTTCTTCCCATGATAGAAATCCCATAGCTGAATTTTAAGATAAATAGACAAGTTAGATAAGATATATAGAAAACCCAACCCTTTGTTATTAATACATAGATGAAGTATGGTACAGCCCCTTAAATTCCTATCTTTTTAGTTTGCTCTTAGATTTCTCTCCTAAAAAAATGTATCTAGAATAGTCCTTTGGTACCTGAATGTGTTTTCACCCTGTGGGAATGTGTCACATTCGGTGGGATGGGTGAGATGCACTCTCTTCTTTTGTATAGTGGTAAAAGGGCAATTTTGAAAGGAGAAACAGAAACAAAAGGGATTTGGCAGATCACAGATGTTCTCTGGCAGATTGTTTTTAGGAAAAGACACATATTGAAGTTGAGGGTCTGGAAATTGATTTTTTAAAAGCTATCTATGTGTATGCCCATGTACCTGCTAGAAAGTCGTTGTGTATCCTCAGGTGTTTAGGTACCCAATTCTGAAGAATATTGTTTTATAAAATAATAGTTTAAAAACAGTTGTCTTAGTGATGTTTTTCACAATTGCTTTCCATTGATAAGGTCTTACAGGTTTTCCTAAAGAAACTGACAGAAAAAGAATGATTCAAAATAAGAACAGCAAGGCTACAAGGATGGATTCGCTCTTATCTATCACTTTGGCCAGTCTTTCTGTCTCCCTCTTGTATGAACACACATGCACCCGCATATACCTGAATGCCCAGTTTTCCTTGCAACAGAAAAGTTTCCCTCATGTTTTAGTCTTAGTTATTAAATAGATTAATACAATTATTTATGTACTAGACATTTTACTATGCTCTGTGGATATAAATATTTACAAGGTACAATGCCTAACTCTAAGAATGTACAGTTTAGAAAGAAAAAAAGAACGGCCATTATCTTATCATTTTCTGAGCTGTTCATCACATGACAGTGATTGGCACATGGCTATATCCATCGTTGATGGGAGCTGTGGGGCTGCAGCGTCCAACCCACACAGCACAGCATGTGCGGACATATTCACAGCTGCCCCTGCTTCTGTGAGGTCCAACACCATGCTTTCTGGTAGAAACTCAGCACAGACAAAATGTGGCTGTGCCTGGAAAGGTATAGTTACAATGTCGTTTGTTTGTTTGTAACATTATTCTCAAACTCAAGAAAGAGCCATTGCCTCACCCTGTACAACCCCATAGCAGAAGCTGTTTGTTTGTGCTCAGAAGCTCTTGTGGATGGTTTCCCCTTCAAATCTGTTCTTTGTGAGGGTTACCTTGTGTTTTGAAAATGAAAAGTAGCTAAATAGTCTTAACTATGAAAGTTAAATTAAATTTTTGAATGCATAAAAGACTATAATTCCAGTGATAACCTTAAAAACAATAATAAATTAAGCCTCTGTAACTTCTTAGGGCTTTACTTATTTTTTATAATAACAGATTTTTAAAAGCACATTTGGCCTAACAAGTTAGACTCGATTCTTTAAAATAGGTTTCTGTCATCAAAATTTATTGTCTTTAACATTAGTTTGAATATGCTTCATTTGCCATTAAATGAAACTATATTGAGCAGAAAAAAAATATGCTGGTAGAATATAAACACTGCCACTTACAAACAAAGAACCTAAGTACAGTTCATATTTTATAGATTTTCTGATGCTTTAGTACAAATTAAAGGTTCCTTCCTGCCAGTAACTAAACATGCGGCAATGAGGTTCATTTTGTTGCCACACAATAATTTTTATTTATCAAAGCAAGTCTCGAATAACTACATTGATTCTTACATACTTAAAGCTACTTAATTGGAAAGACATTTAAACATAACAATAGCAGCAAAGGGCAGACCGAAGAGGTTTAATGAAATTTTTTGTTCACACAAATTCTAGCATTCCTGCAGAACAAGATCAATATTGGCTTATTTTACCCAGATATTTGGAAAACTTTCTAACAGTGGTATTTTCATCATGGAGTCCACTAATGGACTCTTATAGCAAGTGGCAAAGGGATCTGTAAGGAATACCCAATCCATGTTAAAATTGGACACATTCAAAATATTGGTATGTACTCTTCCTAAACTTGATCTACAAAGCTATTTCTTAGAGTTTTCTGGACCAACCATATGAAATACTAGACCTGGTGAAAAACAAAAGGAAAGATACTAATAAGATACCAGCAAGACATATAATCAGACAAAATTGCAAATACTAATCCTGTTTGAATGTGCACGTTTCACAAAGCCATGCCCACTTTTTAAATAAGAAACTTCACTTTCTAGCTGTGACGTTCTTTCCAGTAGAATAGTTTGAAAGTAATCAGAATGAATTTAAACTCTATCGTAGGGGGCTCATGGACTCTGAAGACAATATTATTGTAAGTAATATTACTGTTAATATTATCACTATTTTATTCATTAATACATGCTGCAACTTCTGTGTGCCAGATGACATCTTCTGTACATATATACATTACCTCAAATACGGATTATCTAAAACATACCTGTGAATAGGTATTTTTATCTTAGTAATTTTACAGATAGGGACATTGAGGCTCAAAAGAAACTATACAGTGTTGAGCTATGAATAAGTATCTGATTCAGGATCCAATTATGGGTAAGACTAATGTCAAAGCCTATGGTCTTACCACTACTAGACATCTACAAAATCTAACAAAGAGATTTCAGTACTAGAGTGTTTAAAAACATCTAGGAACTGATGAAGGAAGAAATGATGAAATAATGTCTTTACTTTTCATTTCAAGTTTGGTATTCAAGCCTTTAGAATCATAAACTGTAATAGTCACAGCCCCTTAATAAATGTGAAATATCTGATTTTAAGAGCCCTCCGAGAACTAAACTATGATATTTTATTGGTTTTACCAACATCTTCCTGAATTCAGAACTGTTCCCACAAAGGGTCAATTTAGACTTTCCCTTCTCCATCTCTGATAGTAGCTGCTGCTGGTGCTTCTTCTTCTTCTTCTTCTTTGTGTATGTGTGTGTGTGTGTGTGTGTGTGTGTGTGTGAGAGGCAAGTGTTCACAGAAAGACTTGGAAGAGGGTTTTTATTCAGCTTACCCCATTAAATATTAACCACTGACTCCTTTCTCCCTCAGCATCAAGAGCAAGGCAGTAAATCACTTTTCAACAAATCATCTACTTCTTCAATAGATGTAAATTTATAATGTCCTTCAATTTTAGGTCAATGAAGTGGTGCCATATACAAATTGATTATGAAAGGTGATGAAAGATAGGGTGAAGATCAGGTACCCAGCTCTGAAGAAGAGGTAGATCCAAGAACAGACTTTTTTTTATAAAACAATAATTGGAAAACAGATCTTTCAAGCAAGCCCCTATAAATACTGTTTCTCACAACAGCTGATATAATAAGGACTAATAGTACTATTAATTATATCTTTGATTATCAATAAAATAGAAACATTGGATAAAATACTTGCTTAGTGTAAGTCAATTTTTGTGCAGGAATATATTGAATATCTTAAATAGCTTTACAACATTTTTTCATGAATAAATTTGGACCCTGATATGACCAAAATGGTCGAGTAAGTTCTCACATTGCATGATATAGAGAATGGCTAGAATAATGTTACTTTGAGAAACATTTTTGAAATTGCAACCAAATACTCATTTTTACCATTAAACAAAATCTCAGCACAGCACTTATGACCCACAAGGTTTCATACTCCACTCACCTTTGACCCTGTTCCATTCGCACTGGCTACTGGCTTTCTTCTAGTTCTTTAGACATGTTCATCCAATCTCCTCTTTGTGCTGTGTGTTTACTGGGTCTTAAATGCTCTTTCCCTCTATCTTCTCATGGTGAGCTTCTTTTTGAGATTCAACTTCCATGTTAAACTTAACTTGTTCATAGAGATCTTAGCCTGACTTCCTAATGTAAAGAGCTACTCAATTGCTATCACATCAATGTTTTTCCTCTGCAAAGTGCTGCTTGTCATCACAGGAAATTTTCCTGTTTATTTACATATAAATGTATTTTCTTAGCATCTGCCTTCCCCCACTTCAATGTAAGATCTTTGAAAGTATGGAATTTTGACTGTCAGATTCCTAGAACTTAAAGAAATTCAATAACTATTTGTTGCATAAAGGAATGAAATTAACTTTCAGCCATGTAACCTAACTCTGCTCTTCAAGACAAATTTGTTAGAAAATAAACACATAGGAACAAGAATATATCAATTTGTTGCATAAAGTATTTAGATATAAGCGAATTAAATATTGAAAGATATTTGCTCAAAATACAATTACATAAAGTTTAGAGTACTTGATCTCTGTACTTTCTTTTGCATAGTATTTAATAGACTGTTTTTATTTTGGATGAAGCCACCTAGTTCTAATTTGTGATAATAAAACTGTATCAGTATATAAAGGAGGATGTTTGTCCTCATATTTCCTATTAAGGGGATGTGTTTGCGAATCAAGAGTATCAAGTATTCGGTTTTTCCTGTAAAATATTGTCATTATCCTTTCAAACATTGTTAAGGCGCTGATTTCACAGAATTGGTTGTATAAAACAGCTACAGAATGAGCATTCGCAGCCAGGGATCATAATGAAGTCATTCAGCATGGCGCGTACCCAATTCTTGGCACAGAGTCCACATCCAGGAAGACCCACTAAAAGCCACAAGTCTTTTTTTTATTACTTTCAGAATAATCTAAGAATTACTGAGAAGCAGAACAATGTCAATGATGGAATAGCCATGCCTAATGCCCATCTGCTTCTCTTGTGGGACATTGGCCTTAGAAGTCCAATATTGCAATTCATCTAGTGGAAAACTTGCATATTGAGCTAACTGGTTATAATGGAGGAATAAATAATTGTCTTCTTAAAAGTATGATACTGTGTTGGACAGATATACCTGACACAGCTTTAAAAAATGATTAGAGTCCAGTACTTAATGCTGTCCATAAATATTTCTAGAGGCAAGAAATTTTTCTGGAGTAATATATTTAATTTGAAATTTTTTAATGATTTATACAATATGATAGTGTATAATAGCATTTATGTATGCATATTTTAAACTTCAATTACATGGTACATAAACTTGGCAGAAAGGATGGTACATAATAAAATACTGATGATATAGTTTTCTCAGGTAAGAAAAAATTTATCCAAAAGTTGGAACTATGGCAAAAAGTTAGATGGTATATATTTTCTATCTATATAGGAACACGGGTCCAACAAAAGCTTAATAAATATACTTTTTAATTCACAGCATATCATTGATTAAAGTATCATTTTAGTAAAGTAAATGGTTCCTTGTTGATTTTTTTACAGTGTTGATGCAAATAATTTGCATCTGAAAGAATAGGTACTGCAAAGGTTACAGTTTGTTGCCCTTTCAGACATTAATTAGTTTTTGAACTAGCCCAGCAATATTAACCTGACATTCTTTTATTAAATTGTACAATCTTATAAATAACTGGTTTATCAAATGTGAATGATATCAGCATAAATTACTTTGTTGAATAAAATACATTTTGTATTAATTTTATGTTTTGCATGAGTTCAACAATTTATGTTTGGAAAATTATACTTTAACAGCCCTAAATGCATACATCAAATCAGTAATAACTCCTTAATGTTCTACCTTCTTAATAGCTTTCTCTACAACCAGATCTAGTGTTTTATCCATGTTGCTATTGCCTTAAAACCCCTTTACCTACAGCATAGAACCCAAACCTTTTTGAAAGAATTCTAGTCCAGAAGATTTAATCCTACGCCTGCTTCACCAGTATTTTGTCTTGCTTTAACTATCCTCATGCTCTATGTCCCAACCCTATTGAGTTGTTAATTATTACTCTAAGCATTCCCAGCTGTTTCATGGAGACTTTTTGCTTTTGCTATTGTATTATTTTTGTCTGAAATAACTTTCTTCTAAATAGCCGACCTACACCTTATTTTCTTTCCAAAAATCTCAACTATCAATTTTAAAAATAAAATATTTCTAAACTAATCACCTCACTATGCCCCAAGTAAACTAGCTTTCTCCCACAGTTTCCTAGTTTGAACTTAATAGATCTTTCAGGGCACCTACAATGCCTTTTAACACTCATCTGTGTACATGTCTTTCTCCATTTACCAGACCCTATAATTCTTAAGGAGGATCTGTGTATTACATGGCTTATATATCTAGCAATTTCTGCTGCATAGTTCTCTGATATACAGAAGGTACATAATATATGTAATATATGAAAATTAAAATAGTAGAAGATAGAGATTAGCGAGACATTCATGTGTCCTAACATCATGGGGTGAAAATTGGAAAGGATTCTAGAGATCAGCTGGTTTAGGGTTTCTAAAAAAATTATGGTCTGGATGAGTAAAACATCTAAATTCTACATTTTAAACATTAAGAAGATAGAAATATCTTTATTTATTTCTTGAGAAACACTCAGTGATCTAAACATCTCATTTCCTATGAAGTTGAGGCCAAAAGATGGAGCAAATTGTCCACCATCAGACAGACTTGAGATTAGCTCTTTCGTCTTGAATCTCAAACAAGTATTCTTATAAGTAGTACCAAGGACTTGAAATATGTTTTACAAGGTTCTTTTTTATTCTGATGATGAATTAACTTTGCCTTCAGGAAACTGTGTTTATATTAATAGGCAGGCTGAGCCCAAGTAAAGGAATATGACTCCCTCATACCGCATTGCTTTTTCACCATCCCCAAAGACATTCTGACCTTTTAATTTCAGTTTCTTCATTCTCTATGATGCACTACATTCTCCTCAGAGTAACATCATGCATCATTTCAGTTTTCTTCTGAGACAAAGTAACATTACAGTGCTGAGCTTTTGCTAATAACTTGACCTTTCAATTCAGTGATGTTCACAGTGGTAGCATGTGAAATTTCTTCAAGAAAAAATAGGGAGGAAAATATCAAGAGGTTTATGTTCTACTGTTAGTTAGGAATTCTGGCAAATTTAATACTGTGACATATAGTCAGAAAGCCTAATAAATTTCATTTTCCTTTTCGTATGCAGAACCACAAAGCATTTTCTGTTTATTTTAGGCAAATGATGACCATATTTAAAAAAAAAATAAAATCGCTTGCTAAAAATGAACAGATTTTTAAAATAATAAAGTAAGAGATGGTTGAACTTGTCTTAACAAGTGGAATGGGAAAAAAATCCATTATTCTCTATACAAAAATAAATCCAGTATTTGTAGACCTTTAAGCAATTCGTGATGAAATATTTTTTAAAAACAATAAAATATTCTTTGTAAATATATCATGCTAATGTTTAAAGGATTTATCTAAGTCTTGTAAACGGAGTTTCTTGGGAATAAAACATACAGTGGCTGGTAATATATAAATTTGTTCCCTTTCGAGAAACAGAAATATAAAGTAATATGTTTAAAAGAAAGAGACTTATTTTTACCAAAAGGCTGTACAATCTGCCATTCTTAAAATTAAGGTGCATAACATTTGTGATTCATTTTCTTCCTTTCCTCTCTTCCTTCTTTAATCTAACCTCATTTCTACACTCCTTATTCTTTAATTGTTCAAAAATGGTATTTGTTACTGTTAGTATGTTTCCTGAATAAATGAAAGGTGACAGAGATCAAGAAACAGTCATTATTTTAGTTAGGAAAATAACAAAAGATTTCATGGTTGTAAATGTACTAATCTCTAAACTATTCTGTTGGTAACATAATAACTAAAATCTAGTCATATACCACTGAGAATATAGGACTCATATACTGTAATGTAAGTGGATTTGTAAACAAGATTATTTTTGAAGTTGTATTGACTTCATTGATTTTCATAAAGGTGTACTTTGCTGTATGCAATAGAGTTTTTATTGGAATTTACAGGTAAACAGTTGAAATGCCTTATGGCATATTTTTCTTAATGTAGTGACGGAAGCTAAAGGTGGAGTGTGTCACCATTAACCTTGAGACTATTAGGTTTTACTGGCTTGTATTTGTACCATTTATTATTTAAATGTGTCTGTGTGCTTATAGCACATGTAAGACAATTCTATGAATCTTCTATTTCAGGATTTATTTCAAGAGGTTCTAATAAAATAGAAGAAAAACTTTTTATGTGTTTTAACAATAAATGTTACTTTATCTCCAAAAATATGGCAAGTTTATAATTCGATAGTTGGTTTAACATGCATGCATGCATATCCATAAATGTACACACATACATTCTGACTACAAAAGCCCCAGAAAACATTGAGTTGTTCCACCATTCTTGCTTTCTGTGGTCACAGCCCCTTGAAAAAGAACAGTCATTTTATTAGGAAGCTTCTACAACTTCAAACTGGCATCTGGTTGTTGAAAATAAATATATTTGCTTCTCCTCATCCAGGCTCCAACATGATTAAATATCGCTATTTTTAAAGAGCTATGAAATGAGACAATATGGTGGTTTTTAGAGAATAGTGGAGATGATGAATCTGCTTGAAAACTTGAAATGACAAAACCCCACTCTTTTTTTTTTTTTGAGACAGAGTCTCACTCTGTTGCCCATGTTAGAGTGTCATGGCGTCAGCCTAGCTCACAGCAACCTCAAACTCCTGGGCTCAAGTGATCCTCCTGCCTCAGTCTCCCGAGTAGCTGGGACTATAGGCATGTGCTACCATGCCCGGCTAATTTTTTTTTTTCTGTATATTTTTAGTTGTGCAGCTAATTTCTGTCTATTTTTAGTAGAGACAGGGTCTCGCTCTTGCTCAGGTTGGTCTCAAACTCCTGAGCTCAAACGATTCGCCCGCCTTGGCCTCCCAGAGTACTAGGATTATAGGCGTGAGCCACCGCACCCGGCTGCCCCATTGTTTTTAATGGAAACAGACAATTTACAAATTCTGAGCTAGTAAGTCCCACCTTAATGTCAGTCAAGATCCTGGGATAATTGTTATAGAAGTAGTTTGACCATTTCTATCTTACTGTTTCTACCTAAAGCCATGACTTGATTCCCTGTAAGGAAAGGCAGGAAAAAAAATTGAAATATTTGACTACCTGTTTTCAGGTTTGATTTTAAGAGAGAGCCGTCCTGGTTCTTTGGCTCCTTGCTTGGAAGAATCACAGTCAAGGCTCATGTGACAGAGTGATCACAGACATGGAGCAGTTCCACACAAGCAGCCTTTATTGCAAAGTGAAAGTGAAGAGAGAGTATGTTCCGGAAAGAGGAACCCATCTGTCTCCATGAGTGGTAAAGGCCCTGAACGTAATGGAGTGTCCCTGTTTATGTTGGTTCCCTAATCCTATGTCAAGCTGGTGGTAGACTATTCATGATCTTTTAAAGAAAGGGGTGGAGAGTTTTCAGAATTGGTGTCCCTCCTCTTTTGTTGTCTTATAGGGTAATTCCTAGGGTTGTCATAGTATTTGTAAATTGTCGTGGTGTGGGTGGGTGTGATTTTTACTGCATTAATAAGAGAAAGTTCACCTTTGGTTGAGCGCTCCTAGCTTCTGCACAAGCTCCTGGTCAGGAAAAATCCTTGACCTCAAGTTCCTGCTGTGGTGGTTTCTTTTCTCTGTTTTTATTAGTCCCAACACTCAGCCTTTGACCACTCCCCCTTACGTCTGGCTGCCTGTCCTTCTGCCTGCATGTTTAGCAGGCTTCCCTGCTACCTGCACACCCTAAATGGCAAAGCCTCCATTTTTTAGTGGGAGCAGACATATTTACAAATTCTGAGCTAGTAAATCCCATGATGATTTCAGTCAAGATCCTGGGAGGAATTGTTATAGAAGTAGTTTGACTACTTCTATCTTAACTGTTTCTACCTAAAGCTATGACTTGACTCCCTGTAAGGAAAGATAGGAAAAAAATGGAAATATTCGACTACCTGTGGATTTGAATAGCTAAATTTGGATATGAGGTTTATAGCTATGTGACCAAGGGAAGGTTATTTAACTTTTTAACTCAGTGAATTTCAACAAATCCCATTATTTCTCTGCCTCATTTTTCTCATCTATAATATGTAGTAATAATAATATCCTCCTCATAGAATTACTGCAAGGCTTAAGTTAAATCACATATTTAAAACAGTTATTAAAAGGGAGTTGGTATATCATAAGTGTGCTAATAGTGTTTATTAATACTATTATTGTTATTGTGGTAGGCAGAATAATGGTCCTCTAAAGATGTTCATATCCTAATCCCTGGAACCTAGAATATGTTACCTTATTTGGCAAAACAGACTTTGTAATGTGATTAAGGTTACAAATCTTGAGATGGACTGTCCTGCAATCTCCTCGAGGGCTTAATCTAATCACATGAGCTCTTAAAAGCCAAGAGAGAGACAGAGGATGGGTCAGAGAGATGAGACGTAAGACTGAGGAGAGAGTTGAAACATCAGAGAAACTTGACCCACAGTGGCTTGCTTTGAAGATAGAAGGCGGCCGCAAGACAAGGAATGCAGGTGACCTCCAGAAGCTGGGGCTGACCCTGAGCTGACAACCAGCAAGAAAAAAGGAATCTCAATAGTACAAATTTAAGGAACTGAATTATGTCAATAATCTCAATGAACAAGGAAACAGATCTTCCTTTAAAACCTCCAGGAAGGAATACAGCCCTGAGAGCACCTTGATTTTAGCCCAGTGAGATCTGTGTCAGTCTTCTACATACAGAACTACAAGATGATAAATTTGTGGATTTTAAAACACTAAGTTTGTAGTAGTTTGTTATGGAAGCAATAAAGACAAATACAATTACCATAATTATTATCTTTATTAACTTTTAGGTCTCATCATGAATAATTTGAATAAACAACTGCTGCTAGAAAGACCTCATCAAGAACCTCTTCTTTTCCAGGGGTACAACTAGTCTGACAAGGGATTAATATCTAGAATATACAAGGAGCTCCAACAACTGGATAGGGCAAAGGATCTAAATAAACATTTCTCAAAGGAAGACATGCAAATGGCCAACATATTTCCAAATATTCTTTGTCAGAACCTGTGTTTTCTAATGAGGTTCTACTTTTTGCAAGAACAGGAAGGTATTTGTGATTAGTCATGTTGGTTTTATCCTGTTTATTTACAGAGGCTGAGGACTAATGTATCACATTACTAGAAGCCTCTTTATAGGAGCACTGTCCTGTCTTTTAATGTTATTTCTGCCAACTTTGTAATCTTACAATCATCTCTTTATATATGGAGAAATTAGAAATAAGAATTTTTTTTGCATTGGAAAGTAAAGAACACACAATAAGCACATCTTTAGAAAATGAAGTTAGACTATTGTTTCTATGAATAAGCATAGCCCTAGGTTAAAGTACGCTGTGATATGCATTGTTCGACCACTTTAGAAAGAATGGATGTTATTTTCCATGTAGCTCACACAACATCAATTACATTCATATCAAAAATTTTCATAAAATCTTTATGAACTCATTGGTTTGGGACATCCATTAAAGTGCAATTTATAATTTTTATCTGAAAATCAAAATGTGGAAAGAATAAAAAAATACCTTAACTTTCAAAACACAATGTATTCTAGAGGTGAATAATAACATGTTAACTATCAAAATCTTTTTTCATTGTCAGAGAATATTGAAGCTGAAGTAATCCTCAGGTTATTATACAAAAACCAGACTAACTACTAGGAGTCAATTTCAACGTAACATATATTGACTGGATATTCTTTTTGTGTGGAGGACATTGCACCAAAACTACCAAGGAGCAGAAGCTAGCATATACAGACTTCTTTCTTATGCACATGAGGATAAAACACAAAAATACATACTTTACACAGAGTATCTCATGTAATAGTGCAATTATTGTTCTGTATGTGGTTTTAGTTTTTCTTTTTTGGAAATCCTAAATAAAATTATTTATAATTTTTGAACCAATCACTCATTTCCTAATCTTGTATTTTCAATTATAAAAGATTAAAAAGATGGTTGAATAACATTTTTAAAATATATTGAAATTATTTACACAACAATTTTAAGCCTACTTTAATTTTTAAGTCTAAAACTGTGTAAACACCATAATAATGTTTAAATTATTTTAAAGAATTAATAAAACTGTAATGTTGTAAAAGGTTATCATAAAGAGGAATTGAAGACAGATAGAGGAAAAATAGAATATGTGCGTTTTGTTTGGTGAGATTAACAAATCCCAGCAGTCATTGTGGAATGTAGAATTTCTGCATATTCGTCCCCATTTTATAACGCACAAATGTTTCAATTCCCACACAAATCTTTCACAAATTAGTCACAATATCTAGTGGTATCTCACTCAGATTAAGCATGCTTTCAATGTCCAGTAATTGTTTGTGAATAATTTGTCACAGGTCACAACCCCACTCCAACCCTTTGATGGACAATCAAAATTGATGCTTGTAAGTTATTTGCCTCCAAGGCTTTTTTTTTTTTTTGACTGCAAACTCTGTTTGATTTTTTAAATATAAACATCTGTGAATATTGTTTCTTTTTCAAATATGCCAAAAGTCACACTGAAATGTTCTTTTCTAAAGATCTATAATCTTTTATGATGATCACATTAAATAGAAGCATAACTTCACAGGAGAGACATTTGCTATTACATAAAAGTCTTTATTTATCTGGAGAGCAACCTAATTTTTAATTCTCTCATCTAGGGTGGGGGCGTCATACCATGGTATTATTAGATTGAGGCAAAGAAGAGACTGTATCAGACAAAAAAGCAATCTATTTGCACATCTTAATCATATTTCTCAGAATAGATGAATTACATTTATTAAAAACATGCTTTGCCTTCAAGCTAAAATGAGTCAGTTTATTTTACACTCTAATAAAATAGTGAAATAGAACGGTCCAAGGCAAAAATTGCAATAAAAATTAACTTTGTATTATCAAAGTTCAGTAGTTGAAGTCCAGCATACATATATTTCTAGCACATTTTACTAAAATTTGGTATGCAGATGACCCATCTCCCAGCACATATCAAGTTACTACTTAAACACATACAGTTCTAAAGATCACTGTTATGTGCATTCTTTCAATTTAAAGGATTCAAATTTAAAGCATGCTTTTGACAGTTTGGAAAACTATACACATAAGATACTCATTTTTATCATTAATTTTTTTCTTATAATTGCTGAGGGTCATTAAATGTATCATTAATATTTTCTAAATAATGTATTCCCTTTCATGTTTGGTAGCTATCAAGATTTTGATTTAAATTTATTTCTATTTCCCTTATAGTAAAATTTTATGGCTAAACTCATAACAATTCACCATCTACAAGCTAGTATCAGCTGGTAGAACTTTTCACAGCTGTTTCCCATTTGTTAATTCCATTACTTTTTCATACAGGGTCAACTTTGAAATAGAAGTGAAACCAAACATCATTCATAATTGTGTTTCACTGAAACTGTTATCATCCCATGTATTCTAAATAAATCTGAAAACTTTATCCCCAAATCCAGTTGTTTCCACATATTCAAAATTAGTTCATATAAATGCAGTCATGGAGTTTAAATGAACTTCTCTGTCCTATTATTATCCCTACGGTATTTTTCACAAAACATTTAATAAAATCTATGAATTTAATGTGTTATGATATCAGTGCTCATATGTTATTTATAGTCTAAAAAAATACCATCTTAGACTGTGTATTAGTCCATCTGCATTGCTGTAAAGAAAATATCTGAGGTTGGGTAATTTATAAACAAAAAAGGTTTATTCAGCTCACAGTTGTGCAGACTGTACAAGCATAGTGACAGCATCTGCTTCTGGAGACGGCTTCAGGGAGCTTCCAATCAAGGTGGAAGGGGAAGGCAGAGCAGTAGGGATGTCACATGGTCAGAGAAGGAACAAGAGAGAGAGGAGGTTGTGCCCGGTTCTTTTAAACAACCATCTCTCACATGAACTGATAAAAAGAGAATCCACTCATTATTGCATGGAGGGCATCAGACTACTCATGAAGGATCCACCCCAATGACCCAAACACCTCCCACCTGGCCCCACATTAATGCTGGAAATCAAATTTCAACATGAGATTTGAAGGGGCCAAACATCCAAAGCACATCAGACTGCAAGACAACAGCAGTAGGAGAATTTCAACAATGAAGAGAACATCCTGACACAAAATCCATGAAGGAACATGGCACTGGAATTATGCCTCAGATCAATTAGCCCTCACAGACATATATAGAACATTTTATCCATGTGGTATTTGTCTCTCTGTGCCTGGCTAATCTTGTTTAACATAATGTCCTCCAAGATTATCCATGTTGCTGCAAATTATAGGATTTCATTCTTTTTTATGACTGAATAGTATTCCAATGCTGATGAACGCCATATTTTCTTTATCTGATCATCCATTTATGGGCACTTTGGTTGATTCTATATCTTGGCTATTGTGAATAGTGCTGTAATAAACTTGGAGGTGCAGATATCTTTTTGATACAGTGATTTTCTTTCTTTTGGATATATACCTAACAATGGAATTGTTGGGTCATATGATAGTTCTATTTTTAGTTTTTTGAGAAACTTCCATACTGTTCTCTAAAGTGATTGCACTAATTCACATTCCCACCAACTGTGCACAAAGGTTCCACTTTCTCCACATCTTTGTCAGCATTTGTTATTGCCTGTCTTTTTGATAAAAGTCATTTTAACTGAGGTGAGATTAATCTAATTGTAGTTTTGATTTTCATTTCTCTGAGGACTAATGATGGTGAGCATTTTTTCATATACTCATTGGCCATTTGTATATCTTCTTTTGAGAAATGTCTATTCAGCTCTTTTGCCCATTTTTTAATCACATTATTTGATGTTTTTCCTATTGAGTAATTGGAACTTCTTATATATTCTAGTTATTAATCCCATGTCACATGAGAAGTTTGTAAATATTTTCTCTCATTTGTAGGGTTGTGTCTTCACTTTGTTGGTGATTTCCTTTGCTGTGCAGAAACTTTTCAGTATGGTGTGATTCCATTTGTCCAACTTTGCTTTGGTTTCCTGTGCTTTGGGAGTATTACAAGAAGTCCTTGCCCACATCAATGTCATAAAGTGTTTCCCCAATGTTTTCTTTTAGTGGTTTCATAGTTTCAGGTCTTAGATTTAACTCTTTAATCCATTTTTTATTTTATTTTTGTATATGGTGACAGATGAAGGTCTAGTTTCATAATTCTGCATATGGATTTCTAGTTATCAGCACTTTTTCCAATAAATGTACTTGGCACTTTTGGCAAAGATAAGCTCACTATTGATGTGTGGACTAATTCCTGGGTTCTGTTACATCTGTCCATGTGTCCATTGTTATGCCAGTATCATGCTGTTTTGGTTACTACAGCTCTGTAGTATAATTTGAAGTCAGGTAACGTGATTCCCCCAGTTTTTTTCTTTTTACTCAAGATGGCTTTGGTTGTTATGGGTCTTTCATGGTCCCAAATAAATTCTAAGATTATTTTTTATATTTCTGTGAAGAATGTCATTGATATGTTGACGGGGATTACATTAAATCTATAGATTGTGTTGAGTAGTATGAACATTTTAACAATATTATTTCTTCCAATCCATGAATATGAGAAGTTTTCCATATTTTTGTGTCCTCTTCAATTTCTTTCTTCAGTGTTTTTCATTTTCATTGTAGAGATCTTTACTGAACTTGTTTATTCGTTGTAATAGATCTTGGGTGGAGTTTTTAGGTTGCTCTCTATATAAAATCATGTCATCTGCAAAAAAGGATAGTTTGACATCTTCCTTTTCAATTGGATGCCCTTTAATTCTTTCTCTTGTCTGTTCTAGCTAGAACTTCCAGTGCTATGTTGAATAACAGTGGTGAAAGTGGGCATCTTTGTCTTGTTCCATATCTTAAAGGAAAGGCTTTCAGTTTTGCCTCATTCAGTATGATACCTGCTGTGGGTCTGTCCCATATGGCTTTTATCACATTGAGATATGCTCCTTCCATAAGCAGTTTTGAGATTCTTTATCATGAAGGAATGTGAACTTTTATCAAATGCTTTTTCAGCATCAATTGAAATGGTCATATAGTTTTCATACTTCATTCTGTTGATATATAACATTAATTGATTCATATATATTAAACCATCCTTGCCCCCTGGAATGAATTCCAGTTGATCATGATGAATACTCCTCTCAATGTGTTGTTGAATTAGGTCGTTGAGGATTTTTGCATCTATGTTCATCAGAGATATTGGCCTATGGTTTTCTTTTTTTGTTATGTCTGTGTCTGGATTTGATATCAGTGTGATGCAGGCCTCACAGAATGAGTTTGAGATTATTCCCTCCTCCACCATTTTTTGGAATACTTTAAATAGGATTGGTATTAGTTATTCTTCAAAAGCTTGTTTGAATTCATCAGTGAAGAGATCGAGTCCTGGGCTTTTATTAGATGGGAAACATTTTGTTACTGCTTCTATTTCGTTACTTGTTATTGCTTTATTGAGGTTTTGGATTTCCTTCTGATTCAATTTTGGTAGGTTGTATATGTCTAGGAATTTATCCATTTCTTCTAGGTTTTCCAATATGTTACCATGTAGTTGCTCAGAACAGTCTTTAATGATCTTTTGAATTTCTGCAATATCAGTTGTGATGTCTCCTTTTTCATCTCTGATGTTATTTATTTGTGTCTTCTCTCTTTTTTCCTTAGGTAGTCTGGCAAAAGGTGTGTCATTTTTTTCATCTTTTCTAAAAACTAACTTTTCACTTCATTGGTCTTTTGTATTTTTTCTTTGTTCGTTTAAATTTTATTTATTTTTGTTCTAATATTTATTATTTCTTTTCTTCTACTAATTTTAGGTTTGGTTTGTTCTTATATTTCCAGATCTTTAAAATGCGTTGTTAGGTTGCTTATTTGAGGTTTTTCTACATTTTTGATGCAGGAACTTACAAACTTTCCTCTTAGTACTGCTTTTTCTGTATCCCATATGTTTTGATATATTGTGTTTTCATTTTGATTTATTTTGAGAAAATTTTTAATTTCCTTCTTAATCATTTCATTGACTGGTCATTCAGGAGCATATTGTTTATTTTCCATATGTTTGTATAGTTTCCAATGTTCCTCTTGTTATTGATTTCTAGTTTTATTCCATTGTGGTCAGAGAAAATACTTGATATGATTTAATTTTTTTAAAAAAAATTTAACTTCTTTTGTGGTCTAACATATGGTCTATCCTTGAGGATGATCCATGAGTTGAGTAGAAGAACATGTGTTCTGCAACTGGTGGATGAAACATTCTGTAAATATCTATTAATACTAGGTACATGTGGTCTACAGTGAAGATTGTGTCCATTGTTTGTCGATTTCTTGTGAGGATGATCTGTCCAGTGCTGAAAGTAGAGTGCGGAGGTCTCCAATGATTATTGAATTGAGGTCAATCTCTCTCTTTAGCTCTGACAATATTTGCTTTATATTTCTGGATACTCCAGTGTTGGGTGTATATATATTTAGATTTGTTATATCATCTTACTGAATTGTTATATAATGATATCTTCATCATTATATAATGATCTTTTGTCTCTTTTTTACAGCTTTTGTCTTTAAATCTATTTTATCTGAAGGATATATAGCTACCGCTGCTCCTTTTTAGTTTCCATTTATATGGAATATCTTTTTCCATCCCTTTATTTTCAGTCTATGTTTGTCTTCGTAGGTGAAATGGGTTTTTTATAGACAAACATAGCTGTTTTTTGAAAAAATCTATTCATACACTCTTTGTCTTTCGATTGAGGTATTTAGTCCATTTACATTCAGTATTATTACTGATAAGTGAAGACTTGCTACTTCCAAGCTGTTATTTAATTTCTGGTTGTTTTGTGGCCTCTATTCCTTCCTTCCTTCCTTCCTGTCTTCCTTTGTTAAAAGTCATTTTCTCTGGTAGTGTATTTTAATTTGTTCCTTTTTATTTTTTGTGTATTTGCTATAGGATTTTGGTTTGAGGTTACAATCAGGCTTGCAAATAACTTTTTATACCAAGTATTTTTAAAATATGACAACTTAACTCTGCTTACAAAAAAATAAACAAACAGGCAAAGACAAATCTTAACAAAGTTCTACAGTTTAACTCCATCCCCCAGCTTTTTAACTTTTTATTTTTTCCATCCATAGCTTTTGTACTATCTATGTTTCAAAATGTTGTTATAATTACTTTTAACAGATTTGTCTTTTAGTCTTCCTACTAAATATGTAAGTGACTATGCACCATAATTACAGCAACAGAGTATCCTGTATTTGTCTACTTACTGTTACTCATAAATTTTATACCTTCAGATCCTTGAGATGATTTCTTACTGTTCATGAATGTCCATTCTTTCATATTGAAGAATTCCTTATAGCATTTCTTATAGCACAGGTGTAGTATTGATCTGTCAGCTTTTCTTTGTCTGGTAAAGTCTTTATTTCTCCTTCATGTTTAAAAGATAATTTTGCAGGATATAATATTCTAAAGGTGAGGTTTTTTTCCCTTAGAATTTTGAATATGTTATGCCACTGTCTTCTGTCCTGTAAGGGTTCCATTGAGAAGTCTGCTGCCGGATGCATTGGAACACCTTTATATGTTATTTTTTTTTCTTCTTTCTTGCTTTCCTTAGGAACTTTTCTTTATCTGTGACCTTTGAGAACTTGATTATTTAATGCCTTGAGGTAATCTTGTTTAGATTAAGTCTGGTTGGTGTTCTATGACCTTCTTGTATCTGAATATTTATAGCTTTCTCTAGGATTGGAAATTTCTCTGTTATTATTTCTTTGAATAAATTTTCTACTCTTACTTTTCTCTCTACCTCCTCTTTAAGGCCAATAACTCTTAGATTTGCCATTTGGAAGCTATTTTGTAGATCTTATATGCGTGCTTCATTCTTTTTTATGCTTGTTTCTTTTTTCTCTTCTATGTATTTTCAAATAGCCTGTCTTCAAGCTCACTAAGTCTTTCTTCTGCTTGATCAGTTCTTCTATCGAGAGCGTCTGATGCATTTTTCAGTTTGTCAATTGAGTTTTTCAACTCCAGAATTTCTGCAGATTTTTTTAAATTATTATTTCAATTTCTTTGTTAACTTTCTATGATAGGCTTCTAAATTCCTTCTCTGTGTTTTCTTAAAATTTATTGACCTTCTTCAATACAGCTATTTTGATTTTTTTTTTTTTTTGTCTGAAAGATCACATATTTAAATCTCTATCTCTCCAGGATTGGTCACTGGTAGTTTATTTAGTTTGTTTGGTGAGGCCATGTTTTCCTGAGTGGTCTTAATGCTTGTGGATGTTAGTTGATGTCTTGGCATTGAAGAGTTAGGTATTTATTTTATTCTTTTCAGTCTGGGCTCATTTGAGAAGGCTTTCCAAATATTCAAAGGGAATTCAGTGTTGTGATGTAAGTCTGTGATCACTGCAGCCATATCAGAACTGGGAATGCCCCAAGCATAGTAATGCTGCTATTCTTACAGATTCCTGGTCATGCTACTTTGGTGGACTTGGGTAGAATATTGGAGATTTACCTGTATTTCCAGGCAAAGTCTCTTACTCTCTCCTGTCTGTGCTGGGTTCCTGTGTTCTGGAGAGGAGTGATACAGTCACTCTCCCATAACTGCTGCAGGTGGGACTGCACCAAGTAATACCTAAAGCCAGCCCAGTTTCACCCAAAGCCCATCATGACTGCTGCCTGGCTACCTCTGATGTTTATTCAAAGCCTAAGGGCTCTTTAGTCAGTAGGTGGTGAATCCTGCCATCACTGAGTCCTTTCCTTTAGGATAACAGATTTCCTTTTGGCCCAGGGTTGGTCCATAATACTATCCAGGAACTGTCTTTGGAATCAAGGCTTTAGGAATCTGCTTAGTACTTTGTTTTCTGTGGCAGAGCTGGCACCCAAGCTGTAAAACAAAGTCCTCTAAACTTTTGTCATTCCTTTCCCAGGCAGAAGAAGACTCTCTCTGAGCTGCACTGCCTGGAGTTGGTGGAGGGCTGATATAGGAACTGGTCTGGCTGTTGCTGATGTCTCACTGGATCACATGCACCCCATGTCTGCTGACTTCGAGCCAGTATAGCTGCAGGATTAACCAAGAGCTACATTTCTTGTGGCCTTGCTGCATTAAGAATTTATTCCAGGTCACTTTTTTTCAGCTGGTGGCAGGGCTAGCCAGAATTCAAGTTTCAGGATGGAGGATTTCCTTCTGGCCAGGCTTGTTTAAATGTTCCCTTCATTGAGCTCTTTTGTTATTGTTTCCATTTTAGCCTTGAAGTTGAAGTATACGGGAAAACATAAAAGTAAAGAAAATGTTAAAGAATAGAAAATTAATTTATAATTTCACCATTTTAATCATTGTAAGCATTTTGGTTGATTTCTTCCACGGAGAGTAATTTTTCCATTAAACTGTTTAAAAATATTTGACATTATAATTAATATTTTAATGCACTTATACCTTTGTACCTCGTTTCTTTTTAAACTTAACATTACAACACCAATATTTTTTATGAAGCTGCATGTCCTTTACAGCAATGGTTTAATAGATTCACGTCACCGTATTTCTCTTTCTCCTTACCCCATCCTACCTACTGCTATCCTGCCGCCAATCTACTTCTATTTTTCTGAAGATTCCAAGTTATTATTTACTTATATGTAATTTTTCTTTCTCCATCCAATTAATCAAACTACTTCCCACTCTATATTCCTATCCCATTTAATTCTCATCTTTTCAGAGCGGGCTCAATCACCAGCTTCTCCACTAAGAATTATCTCATCACTAGGGCCAGAGTATTGAGCATCAAGAAAAGAAGGAGTAGTCAATGTTGTTAGAGGAGTGCATTGAGTCAAATAGAGTGAGAAATAAATACAGTAAGATATGAGGCAAAATTTTAGGTAGAAATATCCAATAGGATAATGAATATATGAGTCTGCAGCTTGAAAGAGAGATTTTTTCTTCATCATATAACAGAAATTGAATACATGGGGTCAAATGGACAACAATGGAAGAGTGTGAAGTATGAAAAGAGGAAAAAAAAGTAGAGGACCCAGAATAGAACCTTGGGGAACATCAATATACAGAAAGATGATCAAAAGAAGAAAACCTCAAAAAGGAGACTGCAAAGGGAAGGAAAGGAGGGTTGGACTACTTGGACAGTGTGGTGTAATGAAAAGCCCTGGAAGATGGTTTTCAGAAGGGCATGATCAATAAAACCAAATGCCACACTCAGGTCAAGTAAAAGAAATTCAATAATGTATTAATTGTATTTTCATTTTCACTTTTGTGAGAGTGATGGAGGTAGAAGAAAATAGTGACATGAAGAACGAGTGTTTAGCTTATGAATGATTTACCATGTACTCTTCTCTCTATTTCAAATTTCTCAAATGTAAAGAGTAACAGTTTAGATAATTACTATGTGTCAGATACTGTTCTAAGAGAATCTTTGTCTTAATTCATTGAGTCAGCATAATAGCCCTAATCAATTAGTTATAAAATGAGTTTTTTTTTCCCCTCCAATTTATAGAGGAGGCAAACAACAGAGTCATGAAAAGGCTAAATATCTTGTAAGGAAATCCCTGTAAGAGAGAATTGACATCTTTGAGAAACAATAAAATTTTCTTACCACCATTGATTTAGTAAGTGTCCAAGTGTTATATATCTCTTGGTAGATTATTTTATATTTGTGATGCTATTTTAAATGTTGTTTTCATTTGATTCCTAATTATTTAATTCTAGTATATAGAAACAAACTTGATTTTTGTGTATTGATATTGCATCTAGAAACCTCACCAAACATACATTTTTGGTTGCTTTTTTTCTTTTTGTGGAATTTCCTATATAGATAATCATGTTATCTGTAAATAAAGACTTTTCCTTTCAAAATAGGATTTATTTTATTTCTTTTCCTTGTCTGTTTGCAATCCCTATAAACTTCAATAAAATGTTTAATAGAAATGGTAAGAATAGACATTGTTGTCCTGTTCCTGATTTTAGGAAGAAAATCTTTGATCCTAGGAAGAAAATTAACTTTTATGCTAACTATAGGTTTCTCATAGATACCCACTATTGAGTTGAGAGAATTCCCTTCTATTTCTCATTTGCTGGGAATTTTTATCAGGCATAGACATTAGATTTCCTCAAATGCTTTTTCTGTGTCTTCTGGTTTTAGTGGTGGGAAACTCAGGCTTCAATTATACATACTCAAGGATGGCTGGGATGGGGCTTTCTTCAGTAGGGGCTCTGGAAACAGAATCTCTGGGAGCAGCAGTATAAGCAGTAGTCATATCAGTTACTGCTTATGCCCGTGGGTCATTTATAAAGCATCTCTGATCAAGGACTGTCTGTTTACCAAATTGTCAGTCTCACCACACAGATTTTAAGAATTCATCACATATTTCATTTTGCCTTCTTAGGAATTACCAGACAAAGTTTTATCTTTCTTGTGGTACTTTAGAATGTTCTTATTTATTAAAGGTAACCTCTCTGTTTTAAACACTATAAACGACATTATAAAATAAATATTAAAAAGAAAATACCGTATCTCTATTTTATGCCATGCCCTAGGCAATTGAATTCCCAAGAATCCTGCCTTTTCCTTACGGAGTCAATGTATTGAACTATTTATAGTAGAATTATTAAATAACACCAAAGCCTCAAAATTATGAATACAAAGTGAGGAGACAAGAAGTCTTGGTTACCACTAATTTGCTCCATAATCTTAGAAAAAAATCATTTATGCTCTTTCCACCCTAATATTTGGATTTGTAAAATGAAGTGGATTCATATTCTTTCAGGTTGTTCCCAGTTCTTCTGTGATCTCTACTTTGTCAATTCTGAGGGCATCTCTGGGAACTTCTCCTTTTTCAGATTATTTGTTATATGAATTTGCAAAGCCTAAAACTAGTTCAAAAATGGATGTAATAAAACAATTTCTTTGCCTGAGGAATTTTGAAGTTTGGAGGCTGAGGTTAGCCTCAAGAAGCTGGTCTGATCTGTATGACCTATTAGCATCAACAAGTCATTGTTTCAAAAGTTCTTCTGATGGAGTTTGTGTCTATAATTGCATCTTTGGCTGTTTGACTTCTTGGCTTTTGTATCTGTGCAATCACATTTTGGACTGAAATGTTCTATATAATGCTTTGCATTCTTGGGATATTTCAGGACTGGAGTGGAAATTTTCGCTTGAAAAAGAGAATCTAAATGCTAATTGCAGATATGAAGAATTATGGTTCTTAATTTAATATATAATGGACAAGGATGGATTTGGGAAGTGAGATAGTAGCCTAATAAAAGATACATTTTCAAATGAATTAATTAACCCTTGTCTCCCTTCTAAGTCAGCTTGCATGCAAAAACGAAGAAAGCAAGGGTTTTGTCTATAATCTTCAGTTTGCAAGTGCAAGTAAGTCTTATTCCAGCTCATTTACTCTAAAATGGATTAAGACGTGGGATGGTGAAAGAGTTTGAAAGAGGTAGGATTGCAATGAAGAAGTTGTTCAGGTATTATTTCTCTCTGGGGTTCATATGGCATCACTCTCTAGGAGGATAAGTGACATTTTTGTGTTGAGTTCCTTTTAGCTCAATAATTTCTACTACCTCTCCTATTGATGCAGCTGCCTCTGGTCATGCTCTGAAATTAAGCCAAAAGCAGAAATCTTAGGTATAGACTGTAGGATCTTATGAAAATTGATCTGATAAAGTAGCTCACGATCTTTCGAAAAGGGGTAGCATATTTTTGGCTTATTTATGTAACTCTATAAAGAAGAAAGAACCTTAATGCAGATAGAATTTGAAAGGTCTTAGCAATGCCACATAGAAAAGTCATGGTATGTATAACTTTAAAACTCCTGTAGTCTGCTGTTTTATTTAGGCATGTAAAGGAGGCAAATTAGTAGAGTGGAAAGAACTTGGTGTTTCAAATAAGACAAACAATATTTAAATTTCTGACTCTACCAGAGATCACATATGACATTAGTATGCCACTTAATCTCTCAGATCTTGAATTTTTCAAATATACAAATGGGTAATAATAGCTTCTTACAAGATGTTTAATGAATGAAAAAATGCATATAAATCAACTAAAAGTCTTTAGCAAGTTATTGACAATTTTTAAATAGTTGTTCTCTTCTCTTGGCTTTTATTCCTATTCATTTTTAGGTCTTCTAAAAACATTTTCATGCTCCAAATATGTTGACGGTAATTGACATGGAAGGCTCTTAAGACATCTGAGCAGGCACACTTGGTTCAGGTATATGAAATCAACTTGAAATTTTATAAATCTTCACCATTTATATACTGTTCTATGAAAATTAAAGTGGATTTTTTTAAAAGTCAAACTTTTGAAAGTATCTTTACATAAAAAAGGGGAAAACTTGATTTCTCCATAGTTATACTAGGTGGGCTTTTGACAAAGCTCTACTGAAGTTAGCCACACTTCAAAGGTTTAGGGTAGAGTATCCAACACTGTCATCACTTCTGACACCAACTGCAAGTACAGGGGTTCCAAAACGACCTTTAGGTTCCATAATTCACTGAAAGGACTCACAGAAGTCATTGAAAGCTAGTATATACATGGTTATGGTTTATTACAGGAAAGGTTACAGATCAACATCAGCCACAGAAAGAAATGCAGAGAGCAGAGTCTGGGAGGGTTCCAAAGGTAGAGCTGAAGCTTTGTCCTTTCCCTTGGAGTCAGGGTGCGTTACCCTCCCAGCTTTGATGTGTGACAATACACATGGAGTATTGTCAATCAGGGTAGTTCACCAAAGCCTTGGTGACCAGAGTTCTTACTTGGGCTCCATTACATAGGCATGATTGATTGATTAATTTACCACATGATTGATCTCAGCTCCAGGTCAACTGATTCAGCCTGACCCAAAGTCCCCACCCTAAATCATATGATTGGTTTTTCTGGCATGGCCCACCCCATCCTAAGAGTATCAGGTGTGGCTGGCCTCACCCTAAGTTCCTGAGTGGCCAGCCTGTGACCTAAACAAAGGCATATCATTCAGGTATAACATAGATTACTACCCAGAAGGTGAGGGCAAAGGCCAGAGCTCTCTAGGGCAGGGTTGAATTGTTTACTACATAGCTCTAAATTAAGAATTTTATTTTCTCTTTTCTCTAGAAAGCAGTAGCATCACCCATTATATGTGGTGGGATTCAATTATAATTGTACATTTTTTCTGGAACCCTTAAAATTCCATTATGGTACACTAATACACTCTTGCCACAGGGAAAATATTTTAACCTCTTTTCCCTGTTTCTCTGTTGTTTCGCATAGCACCTTAACCATGATGAGTTTCTTACATTGGATTGTAATGGCAGAAATCAATACAACAAGAATGACTGGACATGTCAATGGAGTAGTAGAAACTCAAGAGGATTTCAGAGTGTTAAGACAGTGATGTGCCAGATGGTGGCACCATTAGAAGAAATCAGAGATACTGAGAAAATTACCTACACTGGTGTTATTCGAACAGAGAACAGGTCATAATCCTTGGTAATTCATGAAATGATTCCTTATTATGAATTATAAACAGAGAAATATTGCTTGCCATGTTATGTGTACTCTTTCAGTACACTGAGGGTGAACTTCTACTTTTTCCTGGTATGTGACTTCCTATGAGAAGCACTTTTTTAAAAAATTTCAAAGTATTATGGAGTATAAATGTTTTTGGTTGTAAGGATTACTTTAGTAACGCTTGAGTCAGGGGTATAAGTGTGCCCATCATCCAGACAGTGTTCATTGTACCTGTAGGTAGTTTTTCGCCCATCTCCTTCACCCTCTTCTCCCCTGATGGATATCTATTGAGTTACACTTCCCTCTAGGCACACGTGTGCTCATCAGTTAGTTCCAATTGAATAGAGTACATGTGGTGTTTGCAAGTTAGTAGAATACAGGAAGCAAGAAGGCATGAAGTTATATGAGTCAATTACTACTTTGACCTAACTAGAGTCTTTGAGTATAGCAATTGCCCTGCAATACCTAGAAATTCTATTCACGCATTTGCAACTTAAACTCTTTTTCTTTTGTTTCCTGGTTCTGTTTTACTCAAATTTCCAAACGAAAATTTCAAGTAACATCATTACTACTGGCCTCTGCTCCAGTCTCAAAGGTGCTTAATTATATGTCCAAGCTAGTCTTGTGTGTTTCTCTCCTTGTCTCTGTCTCATGGAGTATGGCTTTGTGTCCTAGTATGCATTCTTTGGAGCCTAAAAGCCCTTTCTTGCTAACAACCCTGAATTACTAGATCTTTCTTTAAAGTTTTATGAACAATATTATGCTTCTCTGGTTAAAATTATATAAACAATTGATGCCTGCTTTTCAAGACATCTTATTAACATTAAGCAGTTTATTTTTACCTATTTTCATCTGTATTATCCAGTTTTTGTTTTGAGATAATTACTGAGCTAGAAGCCTAGAAGAATTTTTTTTGTAATAATATTGTTTTTCTGTAGGTTAACATAATTATTTACAAAATAGTATCTGAAATTTAACATACTAGTATGTTTTCATGGTCGATTTTAGTCATAATCATTTTTCTTCTCAATGTCCTCTTTGAAGAAGAAGAAAAAAAGTGCACCTGCTATTTTTCACATAAGCGAATAAGCTG
This sequence comes from Avahi laniger, assembly GCA_963575035.1. Classification (NCBI taxonomy): domain Eukaryota; kingdom Metazoa; phylum Chordata; class Mammalia; order Primates; family Indriidae; genus Avahi; species Avahi laniger. The sequence continues at coordinate 75,411 of CAUYSK010117184.1, forward strand.
ATGACAATGAAGGAGAATACATTTGTGCCTGTTTATGTAAAATGCTGTACAGATCTATAACTTGCTTATATCATTTTGATTATAAAGAAAACTAAAAGAGAAAGGAAACTAATATTTAGAATGAAAGCAGAGTTCTGTAAGCCATTTTTCACATCTCTTGGCCCATGTGTGTTTCTAATATTAAGCGTTTTGGATTTTGGGAATGAAAGATGGCGAATACACTGTATATTACCTGTCATTGCCTGCAGGTCTGAAATTATGTACCCTAACTTAACTCATAATATCTTGACAGCAAAAATCTATGAACATTTTTACCAAGTGAGATACATAAAACCCATATACAGTCACACAGTTGTTTCAGTCAAGTTTTGATTCCAAAGAAGTTTATCAAAATTTACAAAATATGTTTGTTTTAAAGATATAATTTTGAAATTGTGGCTAACAGATTTTGTGCCTATCATCAGGATTAATTTCATTTATTTTTGACTATAGTTTTTATAGATTTTTGGTCATACTAGAGGATTTCACAAATATATTTTGTTATTTATCACAACAAATTACTGCAGCAAACTTCAGAATTTTGACAAAAATTGAAGAAGATCATTTGTTTTAATTTATGTCAGTGCTGCTAGGAATACAGCCATTATAGGAAATACGTTTTACAAGGGACTTTTTGTAATGAATGTCTTCTTTTGTTTTAATGTAAGTCAAATATTTTTAGTCAAAATTTTAGAAAGTTTGTTAATACAAAGGTATTCTATATTAAAATTAATACTATATTTATGTTTTATTATTGTTTCTTGATTTTTTTTATTTCAGCATATTATGGGGGTACAGATGTTTAGGTTACGTATGTTGCCCTTGCCCCCCCCAAGTCCGAGTTTCAAATATGTCCATCCTTCGGGTGGTGCACATTGCACTCTTTGTGTATCCATATACCCGTCCCCTCCTCCCTCCTCCCCCCTCCCCACTGCCCAACATTCAATGCATGTTATTCTTATATGTACACTTATGTGTAGATCAGTTAGTACCAATTTGATGGTGAGTACATGTGGTGCTCATCTTCCCATTCTTGGGATACCTCATTTAGTAGAATGCGTTCCAGCTCTATCCAGGAGTATACAAGAGGTGCTATATCGCCATTGTTTCTTAAAGCTGAATAGTACTCCATGGTATACATATACCACATTTTATTAATCCACTCGTGTATTGATGGACCCTTGGGTTGTTTCCATATCTTTGCAATTGTGAATTGTGCTGCTATAAACATTCGGGTGCAGCTGTCTTTCTTAACAGTATCATTTGCTCTTTTGGGTAGATGCCCAGTAATGGGATTGCTGGATCAAATGGTACTTCTACTTGTATCTCTTTAAA